>LN483522.1:100819-155655 GCA_900002565.1 Culicoides sonorensis | reverse complement strand
ATAAAAACCCGGAAATTATTTTAAATTTTTACGTTTTTTAAAAAATTATGTTATAGAGAATTACGTTTTGAAAATATTACGTAGTGTGGAGACTTTGCTGCAGTACAAGAAAGTTAAAAACCATCGTTAAATTTCTAAAAAATTATAAACTTTTTTAAGACAAAATATTAAAATGGCAAGGTACTTAAAAATCGATTAATCGTTTTAAAAAGTCGATTAATCGATTAATCGAAATAATCGAAAAATTATCGATTATTCGATTAATCGAATAATCGGTTGGGGTCCCTAATTCAATATTTAAAAAAAAAAAATTGTTTTAACATGACTTTTATATTGTGCATGATATAAAAAATGAAATTTATATTGAAAAAAAGTGAAAATATATAAAAAAAATTACATTGCGTGATTATTAAAAGGTGATGACTTGCTTAAAAACATTATTTTTACACAGTTTTATGTTTAAATAACTTAAAAGAAGAACGTGAACTAAGTAAACATCCAGTAAAAAAGTAAATCAAGTGGCACTCACCATGATTTCTGGTCAACAAGCAACAAGGTACATACAAAAAAAATGTAATGATTGCATTGCACTCCGCTAATGTTCTTCAATGTAGTTCATGGTTTTTCTTTCATTTCATTTTAATTTATATTTTTTTTTGTTTCATGCTTGAGCAGGTTTTTACCTGAAAATTCTTTGCCTTCTCATTTCCTGTGACACACTTTTATTATTTTGAACAACAATATTTTGATAAACAAAATGAATTTTAATTGAATTTGTGTATTTATATATAAAATAAAATATTGAATGTCCAAATACTGGCTCATTTTGGACAAACACAAACTCATTAATAATAAAACGAATTGCAATATTTACTTCATTAAAATAAATTGACGTATCATTAATAATTCAGCGATATAAAATATTGAATTGTCTATTTACATAGTTCATCAGAATGTTGTGTGTGTGTACGTACGTGTATGGATGTGTGTGTGTGTGGTTGAAAGCATCATTGTTTGTAATTAATTAATATTTTACTCAATCTATATTATGAATATTTTGTATATAATGATAAATTATAATATCTCACGAATTCATGCATAATTTAATGAAAAATATCTAAACAATAGGGTGCTGTTTGATCCAGTCATGGTGTGACCTACAATAGCTTTAATCACATAACAAAATCATTATTTTGGAATCACTTGCAGAATATATGATAAAATTTAAGCTTTGTTATGTAATTCCATGAAATATTAAAGTCTCTATCTCCCATTTTCTTTCATAAAAAAGTAGAGACATTTGAAAAAGTTCTGGATATAGTTGATTAATTTTGTTATGCTCTGTACCTCGTTTCAAAGAATAAAACTTTTCTCATATAATACCATTTTTTACTATAATTTTGAAAATGAAATGAAAAAAAAAATTATAAACTAGGATGAACTCTCGAAGTAACTTTTGTCATGACATGAGGAATGTGCAATCTTGCAAATTGAGGAATGTATGCTTACAAATTCAATTCGTGCACACACACACACATAGACACACACATACACACACACATACACACACACATACACACACACATAAAAGTACAAGTTTCTTTCTTCTACTTGTCTAGTACTTTTTTTATACACCTACATGAAAGATTATATCTTTGTTGCATACACAGACACTCTTATAATGTAATAAAATAAGTTTATGCACACACACACACACACACATACACACATACGACTGAAAAGCAAAAGGAAGAAACATTAATTTTAAAGTTTTGTCACAAGATTTACAACATTCTTATACATGTAAGATGCTTTGCTTTAACTTTACTTTACTTTTTTTACTCTAAAATATTTTTGAATTTAAGTCTATGTATGATTTTTTTTAAAGAAAACGAATAGGAATCGAAAAAAAATCTAGGATTTCAAAAGTACATTGATTCTTAACTCCCAAATCGATACTTTTTCTTGTTAAATAATTGAACATATGTAAGCAGATTTGAACATAAAATTCAAATACAAAAAATCTTTATTTCAAGGCCTTAACTTGAAATGTAATGAGGAAAGTAAAAAATGATGATATTATCGTTAAATTTCTGTAACAGATGCCAAAAATTGATGAAACCATTTAACATTATTGGGAACACAATGAGGCTTACATAAAACTAAAGAAAAAATGGGGTGTAGTCAAATTAATCATTTTAATATTAAATTTCAAGGTCATTGAGTGAATGAAAATTAAATTGAAGTTATCGACCAGCTTATCAATGAATTTTCAGGTCTTAATGAGTTTATTTTAAAATATTTCTTGATGTTTTGGTGGAAATCTCGAGGTTTTATGTTGAATTAATTTACAAATTACTGGAATCATGCAAGATTTATCAGAGAAGGCTTAATAAAAAGTAAAAGTTTCGTTAGTAGCGCCATCTGTGGAGTTTAAATGAACAACAGTCAGTTTAAAAATCTGCTTTCTTCGAAATTAAGAGTATTAATTTTTTACGCAGACATCCACAAAAAACGTCCTCAAATTGATCAAAATAAAACAATTAAAATGATTTTCAATGTTTTTCATCGTACAACAGCCAACATGGAAAAACTCGATACTTTTATGAGTAAACTCAAAGATAATTTCAATAATAGACAATAGTCAAGGTTAGATTTCGAAAGTAGGATTAAAAAGTAGGATAGTGTTCATTATAGAATTAAGACCTTTTGGCTAAAATAGCTTTTGATCTCAAAATTAATAATTAGAAAGCAAATGCTTTATTAAAAAAAATTATAAATAAAAATCATAGTCTAAAATCAACTGAAAATTCATTTTCTTTTGAAGTTAATTAACTTAAAAAATTACAAGTTTCCGATAAGTGAACTCAAAAACGTAAAACAAGCGAAAAATTTTAAATCTGAAAGTTGTACAATTTTTAATTATGACAGTGCTATTAGAGAATGGATTATTATTAATGTAAATATTATTGTTAATGCTGAAAAAATATAACAAAAAAATCTTGTGTGAAATAAACTTTTTATTATTATTAATTTTTCAGGAAAGAAGGAAAATGGAAAATGAGGCTGCAAGTTCGTAGATAAGGTTGTCGATGATTTCAGACAAATAATTTTTCTTATTGACTGAATAAAATTTTTTAACATCTGATTTTGAACACTAAAAAAAATTCTTTGATACAATCAAAAAGCCTTACAAGGATCTACCGAGGTCCTAAAATGTCCTTTTTGATTGAAGCTTTCATTGCAACTGTCAATCCTTTATCCTTAAAATGGACGTTTGCTTTCATATTGTTGAAAAAAAATTAACTTAGTTTTAGATAAAAGTGACGTAAAACAAAGTTGTTCAGAATATCCCAAGTTTCAACTTTCCTGAAGTAAGCAAATACATAACTCATACAGTAAGAGCCCAAAAAGTTAAAAACACAATTTTATAAGATTTCATTTTCGGTGTGTTCTACAAGTTACATTTAATATGTAAATTTAATCACACACACACACACAAAGAGTAAACACACATGTTTAAAATAAACCAAATTTTTAATTTAACCTAAGTAGCTTGTTTTCCTTTTAAATATTTAAATACTCTTAATATAAGACGAACATCAACCACCAACACGACGACGACGACATGAATGACGACAAAAAAAGAGCTATACAAAGAAAAAAAAGTAAAGAAATTAAATTATCATTCATTATATTATTCTCTCGCGTCGCATTTTATGAAGCATGATGATGTTGACGGTACTCTTGTTGTCTGTTCACATTACTAGCTGTCTTGAGCTTCTATTTTCTTTTCCTTCTCATATGAAAATTATTTTCTATTTAATATATTATAATATCATGAGTGATGTATGTGCTCACTTCACTTGCGTGCTTTTATACATTTTGAAAATACATATTTATTAATAATCATTTTCATAAAATACAGGAACGAGGAGTAAGTGTATAAACATAAACACTGTTTAATATTCAAACAAAAAAAAATAGCAAAAAATATTAAAAGAAAAGAAAAAGAAGAAGACAGACAAAAGATTGTTGCATGTTAACTTTTGTTTTTTTTTTTGAAGCTTTTAGTGTACATAATTCATGTTTTCCTCTTTTTATACATAATTTTGTGATTCAACTCAGAAATGGATAAAAAGTTTTCATGTTTCTTTTCAAAAGCCAATTTTAGACAATGCCTTCATTGAAATGACGGTAATCCATTAAGGTGCATTTAAAGATCCATTTAAAGGTGTTCACTTCTTTTGTTAAATGAAAAGTAAACATGAAAACTTTAACTTCATGCATGAATAAAAGTGAAATAAAGACACAATTTCACATTAAATGCTTAAAAATAAATCAATAATTCGGTTCAATTAACATTTCCTTATCTTTTTGTCCTTTTTAGTATCAAAAGTTATCATGGTTAGTTTTTGTGTATCACTCAAATTATGAGCTAAATTGATTTTGATTCAAGTTTCGTAAGAGAGAAAAAAAATAAACAATAAACTTAAATAAAATTTGATATCCCTTAAATGAAATGAAGTGTAAAAGGTTAAACATCTTTAAGGAAAATAAGAGTTTGATTGGTTAGAAAAAAAAATAAATATAATAAAAATAAACAACAATCCAATGAAAGTCTTCTCAGAACTTAGAAAGGAAAATAAAGTTCATCCACGCGTTTTGTCCTATAACAAAACCCTTAAAGGTATGTAAAAAAATAAGAACAACCAAGAAAAAAAAGAAAAACGAGCCATAATTTTGATTCAAGCATTAAATCAAATAAAACGTATTTTTTTTTATATATAAATTTCATTCAGTGTGACGTTTCAATGAAATAAAACTAGAAAATGAGAATTCCAGTCTATTATCAGCTCATGTACAGTACAAATCCAATTCAGAGTTGTGTGTAAATGATGAAGCAAAAAAAAAAACCGATGTATATATAAATTTTTATTTCCACCCAATAAAATTTCAACATGTTTGAATAAAATATCAGAGATATATTTAGAATAAATAGTAAAAGGAACTCGTTTTCTTTCATTTTCTAGATAAACAAAAATAATATGTTTTAATGTTCTTGAATAGTTGAGTATAAGACGAGCAAAGTGTTTTAACTCTCAGAGTATTGGTCGTTACTGTCAATAAAAAAAGGAGGAAAAAAATAACATATAAAATGAAATGAAATAGAAAAAAAGGTACATATTTTGATAACTGTCGGCTGGAAATTTATTCTTGTTTTGTTTTCAAGCCACAGTTCATGAAAAAATAAGAAAAAAATGAAAGAAAGACAAAAAAAAGGAAAGAAAAAAAACAAGTTATGTTCATATTTTTTTTTTTGGGTTTTGGGCTCAGTTGAAGATGAATGTAAATAAAAGTAAATTTTGAATACGAATTGAAATGAAATAGAATTTAAAGGGATCAACATAAGTTTTGATCGAAAATTGATGATGAACCCAAGAATGATGTGAAAATTGAGTTTATTTGAATATATTATTTTAAAAAATCGGATTTGACCTTGAAAACGAATTTTGTTGTATTTTTATAGGGGTTTTCAAGGCAAAAGTTGTTTGTTGTTAAAGGAAATAGAAAATCGAGCTTGATTTTTATCAAAAATTTCTGTACTGGAGCTTCCTGTGCTTAGAATTAAATGCCAGACTCATGTTGATAGTAATTTCACGGTCCATTAAGCCGTGGGGAGAGGTTATAAGAATTCCACTAAACCTGGTTCAGTTCAAGAAAGTGACAACATCTTCTCAGAAACCTAAGCAGGACTGCCACCTTCACGTTTATGATGGAAAATCACTGGGAAAGCACTCTGTCTTTTAGTGTGATACCACGCAATCTGGCAGGACATACAAAACAGATGTGCACTCTAAGTTGAAAACGCCTCTCAAATCACCCCGTATTCCTTCGACAACCCCGTGTATTTAAATGTTATTTGTAGCGCATTTTCTTTAAAAAAACGGCATTGTGGGCTGTCCGTCCGTCTGTCTGTTTATTCACGATCCGCGGTTTTTTCCACGAAAATCGGGGTTTTTCGCGATCCCGGTTTTCTTTTTCGCACTACGTTTTTAACTTAAAGTGTATAGAAAATGAAAAATTGTCGCTAATTGACCTATAAATACATTTGAGAAGAGGTCAAAGTCCCCATCTCAGTAAATGAAATCATTTTAAATCATCAATTCAACATACAATCAAAATAATTGTTTTCCAGAAAAACAAAAAATCAAGAAAATTACCATCATAATCTCTTAATTTCGTAATTAGAAATAATCCAATTCATTGCATGTTTTTTGTACATTAACTTTTTTTTTCTTCATGCAAAAAATTTCCTGATTTCTTGGCATTTGCTTTCATTACCATTATTATTATTATTGAAATTTATGCAGGAAAACAGATATTTCACGCCTTGTTTTGCTTCAATTAAATTGTAAAATAAGATAATTATGATGAATATATTAAGTTTTTATTTCATCGTTCCTTGAAATGAATTCATTTTCAGTTCAAATTATACATGAATCGGAAATTGATTATGATTTATATTTTGTAGCATAACCTTTTTTTGTTATTCCATGTATTTTAAAGGCAATTTCTCATATTTTTAATGAATGATGTTGATTATGCTGCATTTTAACATTAAATTTCATTAAATTTATTACAAAAAACGGAAAACATACAAATTTATGAGAAAATTGAAGATGTTAAAATAAGATGAGCAAAAACAATAGGATTTTGCATTTCAAGGATTAAACTTTAGGAAATTTAATACATTTCCATTTAATTTTCTAATGCAAAATATGATAAAAACAGATAAATAAATACAATAACTCAGAAGATAAACAAATAATAGAGAAATGAACAAAAGAAGTGCACATCAAACCAAGTTAGGTTGCCAGGTCTTCGGAATAATATGCATAAAATACCTTGTTTTTCCACACAGAACAATAAATTATGTTTTATTTTAAACTCTTTTGCATTTTGTAATAATAATAATAATAAATGGAAACGTGATATGGTTTCGAAAAGACGTGCAATATTATTTTTCACTGCAGAAAATATTTATTTGGTACACTACACTGTATAATAGCAACCTCACTCTCTTGTTTCCCTCTCGTTCCGTAAGTTTCAATGAAACAATGAGTTTGTATAATATCTTGTTATTTATAATATATTTTTTTTTACATGTGTATGGAAATGTGTTATGATGATGATGATGATCAAGAAATATAAGTTGTTGTTGTTGTTATTGTGTTTGGTAATAGAAGAATGATAAATGAGCTTTTTAGTAAATTAACGTTATTTTACAGGGAATTTATATATTAAAAGTAAGTGCATTACAATACAAAAAAAGGAAAATAATGGAAAATGGAGACGTCTGGTTGTTTGTGATTTAAAAATTGAATTTAATTAAATTGAAATTAGAACTGAACTGTCTCTAGCTGGATGTGAGAGCAGCAAGAACGGAATAGTACTACAATAAGCCAAATTGAAGGTTCAGTAGGAAATTTGCTCACTACCTGATAAGAACGGAATAGATATAAGGGAAAGGGGGTATTCAGTTCCTCTAATGTTTAAATATTGGCCTTTTTAGCCTACGGAATCCAGAAGAATTTATAATTTAATTTATGACTTATATCAATTAAAATATTTCAGATATCGGTAATGTAGAATTTTACAATTATCCGCGTAATACTTTATACGAAGAATGTGATGTATATGAGAGAGCAAAAAGCTCGCAATGTAAACAGGCAATAGTCAAAAGGATATATGAATCCTGTGTATATCCAACGCTATTTTTACATAAGAATACATTGTTGGATATAGACAGGATCTAGAAAATGCCTGTAAATACATTTTCTGTGACGCCTTCCCTTTGAAACTACGCTAATGCGCCCCTTTATGTACGTAAATTTGAACAAGTTACTTCAGGAAAGTTGAAGCTTGAAATATTCTCTACAACTTTGTATCACATTAATGCAACCAAAAACTTACAAAAGTATTCTCTCTGTTCAATACTTTTCCGTCTTTTAAAAAATCCCGTCGTTACTTTACTCACGATATCATTAAAGAAAAAATTAAACAACACACACGATAAAGGGGTACCTTGCGAAATACCTAATTCAATGGACTTTGGCTCTGAAATTTTAACACCAAACTTGATATATTGCACTCTGTTAGATAACCAGCTTTCAAACCAATTTAGCACGGTTCCTCTTAATCCGTAATTTTTGAATTAAGATTCCCCTATCAACTGTTTCGAAAGCTCTTTTGAGGTCTAAAAATACTGCTATTATTGTTTTCTTTGCGTCTCTTCATTTATTTTATTTATTTCCATTTATTTACAATATTTAGTGCCGTTTCACAAGAATAGTCATGCTTAAATGCTAATTGGTAATTCGGTATATGAAATCGTCATTTTGTTGCTTTTCGCTGCAAAAAGTCTTATCGAAACCGCATTGAATGTCATTTCATACCAAATTATCATTTCCACATTGAAACGCCTGGTTCTTTTCAATTTTATTGATATTTGAATTGAAATAAGAGTCCATATTACATTAAAACGTATAAAGACATAAAATAATTAAATGTAAATTTTACTTACCCTTAGGTGGATTAATTCCAATGGCACTCCTGTACAAACTCTCCTCAGACCACCAATCAAAATTTCTATCAACAGTTCTTACACTGTACACAATTAGTATAATACAAAAACAACTGAACAGTATTTTGTTGTTCAGTGTTATAGCACTATGATTATTATTATTATTAATTAATTTATTATTTTTATTATTATTATTTTTTAACATCAAAATATTTTTTTGATTTGCACTTAGATTGTATTTTTGATGATTATGATGATGTTGGATATTTCGATTTGAAGAAGTACGTGAGGAAGATGAGTAATTTGAGGAGGAAGTTGATTGATCGATTGTAGCCAGGAGATTACTGAGACCCAATGCAACGAGCAGACAATAACCAACACTAGGCAAATACAAAATACGTTCTGCCACGACAAAGCCAACATAAAAGAAGATATTTGTTGCTGGGATGAAAGGCAATACTATTAAAGCAATTGAAATGAGAATTACAGCAGAACTGCATAACTTTGCTTTTCTCCTTCGTTTTAATTGATAATCAGATTCTGCAACACTACTACTGCTATCTCTACTTGTGCTTGGTGTTGAATGTAAAATTCTTCCATTATGATTTTGATTATTATTGTTATTATTACAATTGTTATTATTATTATTATTCACACAATTATTATTTAGATTGAGACACGAGTTGAGGGGTGGTAACAAGGTATTTGTATTTGTCGTACATCCACATGAAATTTGAGGAATATTGTTATTATTGATTGCCCTACATGAGCTCGTGTGTCGTTGCATTATGGAATGCTTACAAATTGTACAAATACATTCATCACTTACAACGGGATGATGCAATGATTGAATTGTGTATTGTTGTTGTTGTTGCAACCACAATTGTTGACTTCGTTTCTTAATGGCACGACTTATGCGCAATTGTGTAATATGGTTACTGGGTGATGTTGATTTTGATATTTCGCATTTTAACGAAGCACAACATGACCATACGGTTTTCATGAGAATCATGTAGAATAAAGTTGAAATTCCATTTCTCATATCGAAAATTGATGTAATTCGGGGTATTGCATCCATACCCCAATCAAAACTCAACTTTGATGGATACAAGAGAAGTTTGAAATTGAATACTGGCAAATAGGCAAATGTGAAAAATCTGGTCCATATTGAATTACTTTTGGCAGTTGGGTTGTCTGCTGTTGAAAAGTCAGTTTTTGGTGTGGGAAGGGACAGTCGGAAGTGTGTTGTAATGGCAAAGGCAATCACCAATATCGAGAGGCTCCATAAGCGGGACTGAAAATAGAACCAAAAAAAAATTGTTAGTAAAATTTATCAAATTTAATCAAAAATATTCTCTGTTAACTTTTCTATTTTTATTTCATTTTAAATATCTCTCTCGAAATTTATGCAAACCAACATCTTTCCTGTCTTCCGCTTGAATATTTCACAACTTTTAGTGCAAATAGTAGAAAAAAAAACTTTTCATCTTATATTTATTTGACAAACTTTCAATACATATTTTGAATAATTTTGTTCAATTGCGATGTTGCATTGAAAATGACACACACACACACTCACTTCCCTAGAACTTATTTTCAAAATATCGCACAAGTACACAATCAAAATAGTTTTCTTCCCATCCTTTCCACTTTTCTTCTGTTTACTATTTATTCCAGTTTTTTTTGTTCATATTCATTTTGTTATTATCATTTTTCCCTTGAATGAGGGAGATACGATGGCACAAAATAAGAGAAAAACAACAACATATTTCTTCAAGTTTATCATTTCCTATTAAAATGCAAAATGTGTGCATCTTTTACTGTTTTGTGTTGTTTAAATTTTATGACTGTTGCGCTTGTTGTATTTTCTGTATGCATATGAAAATGTACATACTTTTGTTGTTCAAGTTGTTTTTGAAATTCAAAATTTTATATGTATAAAATGTTATTCAGAAGAAGAATTTAAGGATGTTGAACATCAGGAATATCATTTTCTTATTTTGTTGTATAAATTTATCACAATAGGGAAATTCATTGAATATTTGTGTGTATTCTCTCAAGGAAAAGTGTGTGCATGTGAGTGAGGATGTAAAAGCAGGTCAACTTTTAATAACGAGTTTTATTACTTTTGTAAGGCTGTGCATGAAAATTGCCAGGAGAAGCCTGGTTTCTCTAAATTTCATACTAAATAAGTCGATTTGAAGCCAAATCATCGTTTTTTTTTCAATTTAAACTTAAAACCGGCTCAATAACACATTTCAACCAAATGCAACGTTTCAATGTACTGTAAATTTAATGAAATATACAAAGAAATGCAAATTCAAAGAAAAAAGTTTTCAAAAACTCCTCCTTTTCAATATTATTAAAATCTGGATTTCAATACAAAATTTCTATTATAATATCAATATAAAACGATGGCGATATAAACAGAAACTGATATAATGTTATTTTAAACACTATCATTATTATATTGTTACAAACACGTTCAAGCACAATATCATAAAAGGTAAACTTTTTTGATTTTGTTATTAAATTTTTTTTTTATTGTCTTGAAATTTATCTGGAATATGACAAGAAAAAAATTTAAAAGAAAACAATAAATTAAATTAAGATAAAGACTGAAGTAAAATTTTTAACAACAATTTTCAAAGACAGGACGAGAGACACAAGAACACAACCAAAGATAACAACAACAAAAAAATCACAACTTTATCTTATCTTATCTCATCTCATCTCATCGTTTCTTGTACAAGGAAAAAGTTGGGATAAGAAAAAAAAATTGAGAGATCAATAAAGTGATAAACTATCGGTATCGGTGTGGATTTAATATATAAATAAATTGTATTTTACGTTCAATGTTCGGTGTGTCTCTGTGTGTGCATTTCTCGTCACTTTTTTATCATAGTTGAAATATAGAAAGGTATTTCCTGTTTCATGTTTGTTGTTATTAAATTTAAAACGCAGCCAATATCACACCAATGTTTTCCGATCATATTATCTATAAAATGAAATAACATTATATGAAAATAAAATAAAATGCATTGAAACAAAAAAAAAATTATAACTTAAATGAAATAAAACATGATCAGAGAAAGACATGGAAGAAAATTAAATTGCAAAATAAGAGAAGAAGTATTGATTTCATAATCTTATGAACGTTGATGTTTTAGTTCTATAATGATAGTGACAGTTTTTTGTGCTGTTAAAGTTGAAAACTTAAAGCGACAAACACAGAAAATTAAATTGGAGAATAAAAAATTCAATAATAAGAAAGTTGGTGAGGAAAAAGAACATTAAACTATTTTATGACTTTTTTTTTGATGAATTTGAATTATGAACAGAAAAGGGGTGATGAGGTGACATTGAACTGTCGCCAATAACTGTCAAATTAAGTAGAAAGTGAAAAATATGACATTACAAGGGTTTTAAAGGTTATTTTGACATTTAAATGAAAATTAATCGACAGAATCGAGGGATTTTCATATATTGAATCCTTTAAATTTAATTTTAATAAAATGTCGCCAATGACTGTCATCTTAACATCAAATATAAGTAAAAAAGTTCGATCCCAGTTTTTCATGTAAACGAACCGATTTTATTTTGGATTTGATAGGAGTACAGCAATGAAGTGACATTGAGGTGTCGCCAGTGAATGTCAATCTGACTTAAGAGTGAAAAATAGGATTTAACGAACGTTTTTAAGGTATATTTAATTCTAATTTTATTAAAACTTAACTAACGACCTAGAAGAGTTAACAAATTTGAATATTTTAAGTCCTTATTGCTTTACAAAAATGTGTCGCCAATGGCTGTCATCTTAACACCAAAGATAAACAAAAAAAAAGATTAAATCTCATATTTTCATTTAAGTGAATCGATTTTATTTTGGATTTAACAAGAGCACATCAATGACAGAGTGACATTGAGGTGTCGCCAGTAATTGTCATTCTGACTTTAAAGTGGAAAAAAAGGAGTCAAAGAACGTTTTCAAGGTAGTTTTAATTCTTTTTTTATGAAAATTTTACTAACGACCCAGAAGAGTTTAGAAATTTCAATATTTTGAGTGTTTTAAAAAAATCTGTCGCCAATGACTGTCATCTTAAGATAAACAATCCTCCAAAAAGTTCAAATATCATATATTCATTAAAATGAAGTAGAACACTCATTTGACCTGCTTCCATGTCATTGAAATTCAAAATAACAAAAAAGCACCACTTCAACCAATGTAAAATGAGGTTAAATTTATTTTTTCCATTAAGTAAATAAATAATACTGCAAATAAATTTAAATTTAATCTCACACTCTAATACTTGACCAATTTCATTACCGCAATTTACTGCATCATCAACATTTGAATTGCAATATATTTTTCAATTTAGCACTTTAGAATCAATACAAACGATTACCTTTAACGTGCTATAATTTTTTCTTCTTTCAAATTCAATAAAATCCTTTTACCCAGCCAACACATACCCTTTTTTCTATCATCGTATCATGGCTGTATATAAAATGAAATATAAATTCAAAACGATGCTGACTATTAAATAATGATATTAATATGAACGGACATTACATTTTTCTTCACTACATAGCATATCTTGACGGTGGTGCATGGATGGGAAAAGTGTGAAAAATCTAATTGAATTGTAAATTGAATGGTAAATATTTAATACGTTTATTGGCATTTTTATTATCCTTATACTACTTGTAACATTTGAAAGGTAAAAAAATAGTATATTTTTATTTTGTTTTTGCTATCGATTCATTTTAGATTCTTTTAACGTATTTATAGTGTAAAATCATCAGTTGAACGTTATAATATTATTGATTCCATTTGAAATGTGGTAAAGGTTGAAGTGGTAATCGAGGTAAGGAAAAACCTGAATAATTTGATATAAATTGATTTTGTTTGAAATTGTGATACATTTGAGGTTGCTTTTTGACTTTGAGTTATTGACTTTAAATGGTAAAAGTTAATTTTATGTTGATTTTCATGTTTTTTTAGTGTCGCACATAATTTACAAAGCTTGAATTTTGTTTATGGAAATTCCACTGAATTTTCAATTGAAATAAATTGTAATTTCGAAATCTTAATTTTTGTCGCCTTCAAATGTCATATTTATGATTTTTATCGCCTTCAAATGTCATATCTATGAAGTTGTCACCTTTAAATGTTATATTAATGAATTTTTTCGCCAATAAATCAAAAAACTATCAAATTTTGTTCCTTTCACAATATTTTGATACCATTCAATGTCATTTTGTCAACAAACTCTTTTTTGATCTTAGATTGCCCACACATCCGATTTACGTTTTACCTCTTTTTACCTAGAACTGTTAGCCTTAAACGATATTTTATTAAGGGTGTCTTCACTTTTAATATTATTTCCATAGAAAAAATATATTTTAAAAATACCTTTTTTGTCTGTCCACACCCACATATATTAACTTAAATATGAAATATGTTTTCATAATAATTTATAACGCGCATGTATTTGAACCAAAACGAGAAAAAAAAGATACGAAAATTTACAACATCAGAGGAGATGAGATTTTCTTTCAAAACATACAGAGACCTTTTAGAAAAAAACAAAAATTTTAACGATTTTTCATTTTATTTACATGGAGACCATGCATATCTCTGATGATAAATCTAAATAGCTTGAAGGTAGGTTTTTTATCCATTTTATATATCATTTTGTTGTTTTTACATTTTGTGCTCCGTTTTTGGGCTTAGAAATATGTGTAAAATGTGTATTGGATATTTTTAGATTAAGATTGTGATTTTCCATTAAAATAACAAAAATTGGAAGATTAACTCACCTTATCTCGAGTTCCAGTTAATCCTTTAATGATGTCGTACATGCCACAGATAACGAGAGACGTTACAGCAGTTTCCTTACACAATATCGCTGTTGTAGCAGCAACAATTGTCAATGCAAGACTTAACCACTGTTCTGCCACAGTATTGCCTCGTTCTCGGCATTCAACATGTTTTATATACAAAATAAATGTCAACAAATAAAATATTGTTGCAAGAATATCAGCTCGACCAACAATCCCAGCAATGGCTTCTGTATGAATTGGATGTGTTGCAAACAGTAAGCCAGTGACAGCAGGACCAGGTCCGTGTGGTAACAAGTGTCGTGCTAACTTTATTACAAGGACTGTGGCGAGACAGTGGAGGAAGACATTAACTGCATGGTATCCAATGGGTTTGAGGCCACCTAGCATGTAATTAAGGCGAAATGTGAGAACACATAGTGGTCGAAAACTGCCATGTGACCCGGAATCACTTAATGGTGTACCCCAAAAGTCATTTTGTAGAAGGTGATACCATGGTTTGTTGCCAATGACATCTGAGTTACCCAAAATTGCTCGTCTGAAATGACAAAAAAAAAGTAATGAAAATAAATTAGTTTTTTGGTCTTAACTCTGTGAATGTTCTTCTAAAAATAACATAAAAATACTGAAACAACAGAGTAGCAAATAAAATAATAAAAAACCATTCATCATTTATGCACCATATCAGTAGAACAACAATACACACATTTTGTTTATTATTATTTTGTTCTGTCCTCGCATTCATATTCATATAGTTTTATGTATTATTTTTTTCATTTTTCATCTCAAAGCCTGTGTTTACATTTGGTTTACAATTTATTCAGCTTTCAGTTATCTGTTTGTGTATGAGTGGGGTGTGGTGACTGGTATTTGGAATGCAACAGTCAATGAATGAACCAGAATAATAAAACTGTTGCTTGTTCTATATTCATGCATTGTGAATTCAAAAAAATGACAAGAGAACAACTGAATTTTTTTGCTGACACCACCACAAAACACTGATATATGAATTGCTGTTGGATATGAAACGAAATGTGTCATAAATTTGTAATGAACACTGAATTGAAACTAATATTAAAGTGATCACTCAATTTCACATTTCACAAAAAAAAGTTTTATATTAATTGACATTTTTTATTACTTTTTAAATTTTTCATATATAAAAAAAATCGATTTTTTTCCTTTCATAATTTATCTGCTTTTAACAAAATATCACTTATTTACTTTAAAGCATCGCTTCGTTCCCATCATCAATCATTAACATCTGTGTCATTTTCAATATGGATTTGACATTATTATTGCTTTTTCTTGTAATTTCTTCTTTTTCATCATCATTTTCTCTTTTATTATTATGAAAAAAAAAAATAATTTTATTGTAAATTGAAGCAAATTTGCAATCAAATATCAATTTCGTTTTTTTTTCTTCTCATTTTTTATTGAAAGCCTGTGGGCGTTAATAGCCATGACAACTTTAAATGATCATTTGTGTCTGGATATCTTTTTTATCATTCCACTTTTATTATCATGAGTAAACAAAAATAATTGGTGTCTATGATAAAAATAAAACATATTGAATATAAAAGTCAGATTCCTTATAAAAAATTCTCTTCAACGTTAAATTGCAAGTAAACACACAACACAAAAAAATTGAAACAATATTGCTTAAAATTCACTATGAACAACTCCCTTGTTGGAACTTTGTGTATTTAGTAAAACAATTCTCTTCCTTTCTCCATTTGCATTTAAGCTGAACGACTAAAAGTGAATCATGTTAAATAAAATATTTAAGGAAACGGCATCGTTGCTTGTTATTATTACTATTATTAAGTGACTACACAAAAAAAGTAAATAAATACAAAAAAAAAATACAAAAGAAATACTAATTTAAATAAAAAAATCATGTTTTGTTTGAATAATACACTGAGCTTTGGTTGAAATTATGAAAAAATGTGGTTAAATTGTAGTTTTTAAATGAGGAAAACGATTTTTTTATACTAAATGAATGATTGTGTTCGTATTAAAGAAGTTTTACTTGTATTTTGTATGTATTTTGATTTGTCGTCAATAACTGTCAAAATTATAAAAAATTTTACTTAACGAAACTTGATTAAAATTCATGGGGCTTCGGAAAAATCGGCTGTTGAAATGGAATCAACACGAAAATTGAAAATCTTAATAACTTAAATACGTCAAAAAATACATGTCGCCTATTAATGTCAAACTTTAAATTCACATTCAAGGAACATTGAGAGTCCAAAATCAAAGAACCCTATACAGAAATTATATACAATTTCATTATTTGATAATATGACAGTTTAAATCTATCATACTCAAATTTTTTTTTACATGTCGCCAGTAAATGTCACACCAAATTTACGAATTCATTGTTCAATTACCAATATTGTGACATGCAAAAAATGACTTTAGGGGATATCAATTCATCCCATCAACTTTTAAGTGATATTGAAATGCTTTTTGACAATTTAATTATAAAGTTTTTAAATGTCGCCAATAATTGTCAAAATTATAAGAAATTTTACTTAACAACTCTTGATTTAAATTAATGGGGTTTCGAAGAATTCGGTTGTTTAAATGGAATCAACAAGAAAATTGAATATCTTGAGAACTTAAATACTTCAAAAAATATATGTCGCCTATATTCTCAAACTTTAAACTCACATTCAAGGCACCTTGACAGTGAAAATCAAGGAAATCTCTAAAGAAATTTCATACACTTTGATTATTTGATGATATGATAGCTCAAATCTTTCATATTTTAAGGTTTTTTTTACATGTCGCCAGTAAATGTCACACCAACTTTAAGAATTTTTTGTTCAATTACCAATATTTTGACATACAAAAATGACTTTAAGGGATTTCATTTCATCTCAACAACTTTCAGTTGACATTGAAACCTTTTCAGGCAATTCAATTATAAAATTTTTAAATGTCGCTAGTAAATGTCAATTTACAAACAACATAAGTAACATTAAGGTTAGGAAACAACATTTGTTGTATTCATTTCCGTCAATTACCAATTAAATTATGTTTCATTTAATATTTTCTTTGTACTTCATTCCATTTATTTACTCCACAAAAGTTTTATGACATCTCCTAATTTCACTTTTAAATTATAATTTCGCATTGTTAGTAAGAATATACAAAGAAAAATGTGTTTTGAGCTGAAAGCTATGCAAATTAATTCTTTTTGACATGAAAGCAAAAGAATGAGACAAGTTTTTTTTGCATGCTTTTACGAGTGAAACTAAGAAGAATTCCAGAAAATGAAACGGAAATATACTTCAAATGATAAATAAATTAAATTAGAAGGATACCCAGAAGGCAGTCTTTGATGTATTCTTTTATTTTTTTTTTTTTACTTTTTGTCATCGTATTGCGTTGTTTGATTTTCATCAGTAAAATTTAGTATTTGTATCAAATCATGAAAGTTAACTTCCTTTCAATGAAAATGAAAGATCTCTTACATTGATATTGTGTTGTGAAGGATGAAAAAAGAGAAGAGAAGCCATTTTATTTTCTTCCTTCAATGACATAATGAAATAAATCATCCTATTATAATCAAACAAGTGTGATCAAAAAATTATTATCTTATCATTTCACACCATGAACAAAAATCTTTTTTCATAACAATACCGTTTTATATTGAAAATGAATAAAACAAAAGAAAAGTGGGAAAAAAATCTGAAGAGCAGTTTGTATACATTAAAGAATCATCAAATGTGTGTGTGTGTGTCTTTACCAATTTAATATGTTTTAGATCTTTTTTGAGGATTTCGAACAAGACAGTTGTGAAATTGTGTATGTAAAGGACAAAGAATAATAAAAATAATAAAAGTATTAAATATGTGTTGGAGAGAACATGAAGAAAGGATGACATAATAATGCTCTAACTTGCACCATAAATAATCATCTTTTTCACTGTGTGGTGTGTGCTATGTCACGCACAAATTTTGTTCTGATTACTTTCTTCTACAATTTAATGTGAAAACCGAGACATTTTTATTATAAACGAGGAGTTCTAGTTCATGGTTATGTTTTTGTCTTAAATGCACGGTTGTCAGTGAAGCATTTTTCAAGATACGAGTCCATTGAAGTTGAAATTGCATCACAGAGTGCACTCTCATTGACATTCAATAATTTTTAATACGTATATGCTGGAGAAAAAACAGCGCCAAACTAACTTTACGGGAATTAAATGAACTAACATAAATATTTGCATCATTTTAATGATTAGTTTCGAAAATGACCACGTAAAGTGCCAATCTAACATTTTATAATGATTTTTTCGCTCGTATGGAATGTCATACACATGTTTTTACCACTCCAGACAACCATGAAACCAGTTTTCATCATGCAATTTCATTTAAGAACGAAAAATATAAATCCATATTTATAGGATTTAGTTGCCATAGTGCTAGGAAGACAAAAATTCTTCTTCCACATTTAAAAGGAGACAAGATTTAAGTTAAACAAGCATGCAACAGAGGTTAAGTACATTCTTTTTTCCTCTTTTTTTTTGATTGGGTTAGATATGGTATCTTTGTGGCATTTTTATCATAATACTTCTTGTCTCACAGAACATTTCACATACATAAAACGAAGAAAGAGATAAGAGGCAAAAATATTAAACGTGTAGCATTAAAACGGTAATTCATGAAAAATGTTTTGAAAAGCAGTATGAAGAATAAAAAAAAAATGTTGATATGATAAGAATATGGAACGATAAGAATTTTTTTGTTGAAGGAAAAAAAATAGGAAATAACTTGAAGATATGAAAAGGATCACAGTTGTCGGATTATATTAAATTGTGTGAGTGCGATTAAAGAAACAGCAATAAACGACATCAGTACAAGGTTAATTTTGACTTTTATCACTATTATTAAATGGAAATTCACATTTTTTTACCATTTTTTGTTGATAAAACATAATAATAAAAATGTAAATTCCTTTGATATTTCACAAAACTAATTACATGGTGTTACTGATCAAATCAAATAAAACACAAAGTTTTTCTTGTCCCAAACCGATAATTATAATTTTATACCTTTAGAACATATCCATACAAACTTGGAGCATATTCAACATAAAAACGAAAGAAAAGGTAATAAACTACATTGAAATTCTCCTCCTATATTTGTTTAAGTTTGCATATTTATAGTTTTTTTTACCTCCTTTTAATACAAATATAGCAAAAGCAAACCAAAAACTTCATGAATGAATGTAAACAAAATTATTTTATGTGTGTGTTTAGCAAAATGTTTTTAGTAGTTTCAGGAATAAAAAGAAACTTTTTTCTTTGCTTTTCATTTTGAAAATTATCAGAAATAAATTCGAAATTCACATACACACAGGTGATTACTTTAAAAAGTAAAAAATAAAAATATTTTTTTTTTTGAAAAGTAGTAAATTAAGTTAATTTGAAACACGTTTAAATACCTCATGTTTAACAAAAAAAGCAAATAAAAGTCACCACAGATGGATTTTCTCTTTTCTCAATGAATGAAAGAAAAAAGAGTTTTATGTTTATGCATTTACATTAAAATTCTAATGGGATTGAATGCAGTATGTTACTTTGTAATTTTTAATATGTTTACACACACATAAGGTTTGAATTTAAAATTGTAATTCATTTTAATAGAAAAAGAGGTCTTTTGACTAACAAATTATACAGTTAAATAATTTTTAATTAGGTTTCAGTTGATTTTTCCTGTTATTTATGTAATTAATTATGTTTAGTTTCATTTAATAACAGTATTAAATTTTATTTTGCAGGATAATGGCAGTGAAAGGTTTTCATTCTAAGAACTTTTATTGTTTCGTCAGCAACTGATTAATATTAATATCATACTTGAAAGAAATAGTGTTCAAACTCATATTTTAGGGTTATTCTGAGACGCCTCAATGCACACCTAAAAAACAATCACATTATCCCACCTCAGCAACATGACTTCAGACAGTTACATTCCACATAAAAACTACTCCCCAAAATAACGTCCATTCAATAACATAGCTGCTCCAGTCCCAGCATACTCGTGAAAATTGAATACAATTTCCTTGAAAATCGGTCTTATTAAGTCAGCATACAAAAAACACTACCAAACACACATAAAATTCACTATGGAACACCGCAAGGATGAGTCATGTCTCCAATTTTGTTTCGCTGTTCATACAGCGGTGTATTCACAAGTAATGCTTTTTACAAATCATGAAATACGACAACTACCTCATAGTCCTTTCCTAATCAAGTCTAGAGGGACTGATACTGAAATTGAATGTAGCCAACAATTAAAATACCTCGGTGTGGTCTTCGATAAGCGCCTCACATACAAAAATCGTATTCAACACGTACTTGAAACAAACCAATGAAGCTACTAAAATCATATAAAACCTCATCAACAGAAAGTCACGATATCGTCCGAGCGTTGGACTATAAATCTTAAGGTAATCAGTTCGATTCTCGCTACGCCTATGAAACTTATGTTAACGTGGCTGCACAATAGATTCCACCGTTGCTCTGAGATTTGACTCAGATGTGTAGCTTTTTAAAAATCATGCCGTCTCATCGCATCACCTGAGTGCTCAGTGTAAACTTCAAAGTCCTTTGTTTGATCTCAATTCAAGCCAAGATGAATTGAAGTTTTGAGTGTCAAGTTTCCTGAGGCTTTTCTTTGTTTTGCCCAAATCTACAACATCATGCCTTTTAATATCAAAAACAATCCATCAAAGAGATAAAAACAAAAACTATTTAAAAGTTTTCTTTTTTCTCTAAGAGAACATGTAATTGATATAAAATAGACAAAGATGGTATTCAACTGTCAAAAACAGACTGTACACTTGACACATCTATTAATTCTCGTTTTAATACACACACACCCAACATGAAGAATGAATCTTGAATCAACTAAACAATCAAACACGCATTTGTATGTCATTCCATATATATTTTTTTATTTTAATATCTTTAGTCTCATGTTGAGTCTGCTTGTCGCAAAATATCGATCCAAAATAAATGTGTGTCGACATTTCACATTAAAAAGGCGTTAAAATTCCGTAATTAGTCATAAAAATTCTTTTTTTGTTCATCTTGTAATTAAGTCAAATGTTGAATTGAAACGATTTTTTTTTTTTAATAAAAGCAAAAACATGAATGTCGAATATTCTTTTTGAACCATACACAATTATAATGAAAAAAAACATAAAACAAGTCAAAAATGCACATCAAAAAATTTGCCTTTTGTATTCCAGGAAAATATTTCACATTTATATTGAAATGTGCACCATAGCACAAGAATAAAGCTTCTCCTCTTCTCTCTTTTTTTTGCATTTTTTTTTTTTTTTGTGCTAGTTATGTGTCTTTGACACACTGATGAAGCTACATTTGAACCCATTAAAATCTTGTTTTACATGATGGTGTACATTTTTTTTTCATCGTTTCATAAAATTTAGTCACTAAATGAAAAATATCACAAAAACTTGTCTATAAAATGGTTCAGGGAAAAAATTGTAAATGAATGAATGGAGAAAATTCTTTGTGAACATTGAATAGGGGGAAAAAAATGAAAAAATTGCAAAATAGCATAAAAATACATTTATAAATACCCAGGTTTGCATTTCATTTCACTGTAAATGTTGTGTGTGAATGCATTTTTACCTTTTTGTGTGTGTGTGCTTTCATGTTATTATTATTTTAAATGCACATGATGTACTTTTTTTTGTTATTATTAAAAATTTTTTACTATGAATGTGATTTCTGAGAATATTTTTGTGCTTTTTCAGGTTGTTTGTTTTGATTATGATTTCATGCTGAGATTTATTTCGAGTTTTGGTTGATTTAAAGTCAAATAAATGACAAGTTTTGATTAGAATTTGAATAAATCACAGAATTATTGATGAAGTTCCTTTACAATTCGACTGATTGCATTGAATCATGTACTATTGTACTTAAAAGAGTTTCGTTTCAATTATTCTTTTTTTTTTTTTGCTCAAATCAAAAGTATTTTCAAAAGGAAAATCAATACTGAATTGCTTTGAAAACTCAAAAATATTCCAATTTCTGTTGAAAAACCAAAATAAAAAGGAAAAATCACTCACACAAAACAAACGTATAACAAAGATAATTTTGCTTTATTCGCTTTGATCTGTATTTTTACTGCTATTTGTAATATGAGAAGTAGATTTTTTTTTTGATTTTTTTTGTCGGAATTTGATTTTTACTTGTTTGTACTTTTACTTAACAGTCTTTTTGATAATAACAGCTCACATATTCCACGTCTCTTTATGTGTGTGTGTGTGTGTGTGTGTCTTTATGTTTGTTAATATTTATTTTGAGGGAATCAAAGTCCTGTGTACATTTCATTCACAGTCACAGCAAAAAAATAAAATAAAATATGAGGAAAAAGAAAATCGAAACAAATAAAATTGAGTATCGATCGATTTTCTGTTGCCTTTTTGCAATGATTTTTCTCTATGTATTAAATTACATACACACAAAAAGTGTACAATTATTTTTTTGTTGATATTTTGTCGTTATTTTTTATTTTATTTTATATGCTATGAAAAGGAAAAAAGGAATTGGTATAGAAAATGGAATGGTTACAGAAAAGAAACTAAATGATATGCTTTTTTTCTGTGTTAAATGCTATGAGACGTTGATTCTTTTTATTTTTTGCTGTCGTACGAATATGGCAGATAGACCTCTTTTCTTAGTTGACCTAAATTTATCCTTTCTGTGTGTGTATGTCTCATTGTGTGTATTTTTGCATGTTCTGCTCAAATAGAGACACTAAGAAGGTGTGTGTTACTGAACTTTAGTGTCAGACAAATGTTTTTTATTTTATTTTATTTCCTTTTTTTATTATGCCTTTAATTGTCTGATGAAATTAAGTAAAGAGGGAAAGTATAAAACACACACAAGACAATAAAAAAAAGTTTATTCTAACTAAAAGCGTGTAAGAAATTTCAAGTGTAATAACGAAGAACAAAAAAAAAGGGTTCCGGTAAAGAGGAATTACTTTACTTTTGTTTAATTACTTTATTTTTTTTTCATTTATTTCACTTTTATTTTGTATGTAAATTTAAATTTTTAATTATTTTAATTGACATGACAGTATTTAACTCTCAATTGACTTCTTTTCCTTTTTTTATCTGTCAATCTACAAATAGCTTGAAAATCACTTTATTTTAACATTTTTATCTCTTAAATCTTGCTAATGCTCTTCAAATTAAACGACATTGATTGATTTTCACTGTTAAACTTATTTTTATTTATAAAACATTGTTTTATTCCTGCCCAAATAACTAAGCTCATGGATAAATTACACGATTTTGCTTTTTTCACAACTTTGGTACAAGTCTCATCACACTCACACTAATCATTAGAAGGAAAAATTTGACAAACAAAAAAACGTTAATATGACACAATAAACTTTTCCACCCCAAGTTGTTTTTGTTTCGTTTCTTTTTGAAGGGACATTATTGAACGTTATCATTCCTAATTGATTCAAATTGAAGGCCATCAATATAAAATGTCGTTGATCTGACAAATGGAAAAGATTTTAATAATAAAAGTTTTTGTGTCATCTTGTTAAGATTTACAAAGAAAAAAAAATATTGATAATAAAAAGAAATATGTCATCAAATGTGAATTTTGAAATAATAATGAGAATTTTTCATGAACTGTCATTTAACTGTCAAACAGTTGGATTTTTAAATTGACAGTTTTTTTTGCAGTTTTATTTTAATTTTAATGAAGAACTTTTTGAAGGAACTCAGACTAAAGCGTTGGAAATAATTTTCCTAAAATGTCAAACTCAGCAGAAATTTTTTGAATCAGTTTTTCAGATTTTTCAAAATGGTAAAATTTTTCAAAAATAACCCCAAAATGGTTGTATTTAAAAAAAAATCAAAATGGGGGAAATAATCAAAAATTGAATATTTATTAAAAATTCTGCCATTTTTCTTGAAAATTACACCATTTTGAAATTTTTTGAAAAATTTTAAAAAATTTCGCAATTTCGAAAAGTTTTAAAAAATTTCTTAACTCATTAGTTTTGAGATTGAGCTCCAGAGCCTGAAAATCGTTAAAAACGGTTAAAAAATTTTAATCGCTAAATTTTTCTTGTTGGATAGAAGGCCTTACTAAAATGAAATTTAATTTATAAGCCCTAAGATTGTGCTCAGAGATTTGGCTCCAGAGCCTCCAGAGTCTGAAAACGGTCAAAAGCCGAAAATTCCAAGTTTTCCTTTAGTGTCCAATTTTTCAGAAATTTTTTGAATCGGTTTTTTTTTAGATTTTTCATCATTGCGGAATTTTCCAAAATAAATCCCAAAATGGTGGAATTTAAAAAAAAACAAAATGGCGGAAATAATTAAAAATTTCCAATATCCACCATATTGAATATTTTTTCAAAATTCTGCCATTTTGAATTTACCTTGAAAAATTCCACCATTTTGAAATTTTTTTAAAAAGTTTTGAAAAATTTCTTAACACATTAGTTTTAAGATTGAGCTCCAATGATTAGAATTTCTCATTTAAAAGAAAAAAATGCATATCAAACAATTGAATGAAATTGTCTGTAGAAAATCATAAAAAAAATATCATACACCGCCCTCAATCTTCAAAGCTTATTAAAATTTAAAATTCATTCAAATTAAATTCACAAAACTCCTTCAAAATTTGACAAAACTTCACCATTTCAGTCTCAAACAAAATCTCATATAAACATGAGAAAAAAGAGGAAAAAGATACTTAATAATACTGAACTAGAAAGCACACACACACAGAACCCGTTTTCCTATGTCACTTAAAATGGTCACATTAACAATATTTACATTCCCAATAATTTGCGGTGATAGTTCTCTCTTTTTATGGCATGAAGTTGTGCCAAAAAAATATTATTATCTATTTTTTATTTCAAAAAAGCTAAAAAAAACCGAAAAAAATAACAAGGAAACTTTGCTTGTGTCTCACATTTAGAGGGAAAAAAGCATGACTGAAATTTCATTCCAACACAGATAAAATATTAAATTTATGAGTAGTCTACATACTTGTTTTTTTTTTTTAAGGATCATCATCATTAGAGTAATATAACAGTGTCACATAAAAGTATTGGAACAAAATATCAACAGTTAGAAAATTTTTTTTTTCAATGTACAAGGAATCGTTATGAGTTGAGTCGAGTTTTTTTAGATACATCATTAAAAGTTTTATTTTATTTTTTTTTTATATTTAAAATGTAATTGGCACCTTCATCATTATATTTGAAACATTTTACTATTTTTTAATGATCGTTTTTGATTCATGGTTTCATGTTAAAATTGAATATTCTATTTTTTTTAAATCAATCTATTATTAGAAGATAAGTTACAAGATGAATGAAATAAGGAAGGGGGAACAAAAAGTTTCGATTAAAACCCTTTAAAATGAAAATATTGATATAAAATAATGAAGCACCTCTTTAATGTGTATTAAAATAAACATACGTCTATGATATTTATTGATGTGGTTTTTAAAATTTGATACCTTTACTAACTTTGCTTTAAATACACCCCATTTTCTATTAAAAGGATTTTATTGTAAAAGGGAAATGAAAATTCAACATTAAATTAAACGTCTTTTTAGCGCATTTATGTTAAGTGCCGGTATTGTGGCCGGTCGTGCTGTCCGTCCGTCTATGTCAAAATGGTTTGCTGATTCAAAATGGCCGAAATACCAAAGATGGCTGACTAACAAAAAATGGCCGCCTGATCCAATATGGCAGAAAACCCCAAAATGGCTGACTGGACCAAAATGACAGATTAACAGAAAATGCCTGACTAACTCAAAATGGCTGGCTAACTAAAAATGGCCGCAAAACCCAAAATGCCCTGGTAAGGTGCCCTGGTAACTCTCCCAATTGAATTTAACATAAACACAAATCATTTTTTGGGTTGAACTTGCCTTGGACCTTTCCTTTTCTCAGTTTTATTTGAACATATTATGTCACTTCTGATACTTGAACTCAACTTATAAATTGTGGTGTATTATAGTCTTACGTGATTCAATCCATAAAAAAGAGACACTATGGATAACTTTTTCAACTTGTTAATCTATGTGATTATGTGATTCTTCTTCTTTTTTTATTAATAAATAACCAATACAAAGCACATTGAGGAATTAACAAGAAACACCCTTGAACACTTTGAATGAAAATCAATCCAAAAAGTACTTAAAAAAGTGAGTGTTTACCTGGATTTAAGTTTCACATATGATACTAGTGGTTTTCCAGTAGTCAAAGATACAAGTTTTACATATGCTCGGTCAAGTACCCTCTTGTTGAAGTAACAATTTTACATTAAGATTATACAACAACACATATTGGCATATTATTATTATTATGTTACATTAAGAAAGGTGACATGCTTGCCTATGTTTTATCTATTTTATTACGATGTGTGTAATGGTGTTGTTAGAGAGAGTATAAACAAGACAAGTATATCTCTCTTTAAAAGGTGTAGATAATGTTGTATGTTTACATGACATAATTGGAAATTCGATACACGTTCAACATTTCGATTTGTAAGGCTTTTTACATTACTTTTGCACACAATACAATACATTTTGGTTTTGATTAAAATGTATTCACATATGAATTGTTCGTTTACATCTTATTTTTT
Organism: Culicoides sonorensis; assembly: GCA_900002565.1. Taxonomy (NCBI): domain Eukaryota; kingdom Metazoa; phylum Arthropoda; class Insecta; order Diptera; family Ceratopogonidae; genus Culicoides; species Culicoides sonorensis. The sequence goes on along the minus strand of LN483522.1, from coordinate 128,549 downwards.
TTTGTTATAAAATTTGGATTTAAGTTTTCTTGAGTAGTTTAAAGTAGTGGAACTGTAAAGAAATCAAACAGGGCTGCACTGGTCTAATTCTTACTAAGCTGGTTCGTTGGAGAATTGCTTCTTATCACAATCTATTGTAAAATAGTAATCTTAGCTTCTGTGAAGTGACGTCATACAGCTGTCTAAAAGAAGCAAATCCGAAAAATCGCAGTCTATTTTGAAGACATCTCCAACTGTCACGAATTGCACTTCTAACTAATTTCTATAAATCTAATTTTAGTTAATTAATCAAAAAGCATTATTTTAGTGTTTTTTTTTTAATAGAAAACTAATGTTTTTGTTCATCCTAACTGCCAATTTCATTAAATATGGTTTGAATGATATAATTTTGCTTTTTATCTCCGATTTGCAAATCATTCTTTGACAAATCTTTCAAGGCTCCAATGCGGTTCATTAAATTTCCATGGTGCGTAAATACTGGAGCTGTTGTTAATAGTTAATTTTTTTAACGTCATCCGAGAGCAGTCGCATCTTGATAAGAAAAATGACCCAATTGAGTTGAAATAATTTCCGAACTTTACCGGATTCTAGTCCGCTTTAATGACATGATTATGACTAAAACGGCTATGTCAACATCTCTGACAAATCCTAAGTATTAAGACTAGGCTTAAGTAAAAGATCCTCTATCCTCGGTTGTTGAGTTGATACTAAATTGAAATGAGTATTGAGTTGTATTTATATGCATATTTTCTACCATAGATGACGTAAAACTGACATCAATGCATCATTTTGTTATTGTAGTCAAATAATTTTTACCTGGAATCAATTGTTAAACTTCAAGGTCTCTAATTTTACTTTTACGGACTGTACTAAAATTGTAAAATTTTCTTTCAAAAATAATAAGATCATAAAAGCAGGTAAAATTATTTCAAATTCTTTTGAGGTAAAATCTTTACCTATTTTACCTTAAAATATTAAACATACGAAAATTGTGTTTTAAATTCATACTAAAAGACAACATCTGTAGATAACAAATTCCGATTAGTTTTACAATCATACATAAAATCATATAATCATAAAACCTAATAATAACGATATTTTTAATCATAATTTCAATTATTGACTCGCGGGCATGATATTCATATTTTGCGTGTAATTAGAAATCTTATTTGATACAGTGCGATTTCTATTTAATATCAAATTTTAAAATTAATTTCTAAAATTTAAAGGAAAATATCTTTCTTTGATTACAATTCATTGAAAATACATACAAAAACTTTTTTTGTCAAACATTGAAGCCGAGAATATAAAAAAAAAACTTAATAGTTTTCGAATATCGTTAAATTGAAACTTTACTGTACATTTGTATAAATTTCATGTAATTCCAATATCAAAATATCTGTTCATTGTCTTAATCATGTGTCAAACGGTGTGAAAATTGTTACGATGTGCAAATTGTCTCATGCCTTCACGCTCTATTCCACCTCTTTTTATGTAGGCATGTATGATATTTTGTTGTTCTATATTGTTTTTTACCTTTGCAACTTTTATTTAATATAAAATTCATAGATGTAGTTTGAAAATAGAGTGCGAATGGTCGGAACGAGGTCTATAAACAGAAAATATATCAGACAATTAGCACATGAACATACAGAGAGACGTTGAATGTAAATATATGAAATATGATACAAGCAAAAATTTTGCAGAAATGCTCTTGTTGTCCCATAACGATACTAAATTTTCTATAAAATTTTCTGAAACATACATGGAAGATTTGTCTCTTTAAAACATATAAAATGGAGCAATGCGTTTTTATGTGATATGTATTTAAAGAGACCATTTCTGTGTATGTGTGAAATTTTAGATATAAAATATAAAATAAATGGGTCTCACATTCAGAATTTATATAATAATAATGAAAAAACACCATTCATATCATTTAATTCTCATAAGGGTGATGTATGAATTTTTACTTGGATCTTTCTCCTGTACTCAAAGTCAGTTACCCCGTTAAAAATTTCGATACTCAGTGAAGTAATTCTGATTTACCGATGCACTAATTATAATTACCAAAACGGTAACCAAATTGAATACTCATTCGGTAAATTTTGTTACCTATTTGGTAATCATTTTTAGTGATAAAGTAAACTTTGTTAGTGTACTGTATTAAATCTGTCGTTCACAATTGTATACCTTTTGTAAGTATGGTGGTATATTCTGTATACATGTACGTATGTGTATAGTATCGTGTACGTATATAATTGTCGTAGAGTCCACGGCAATTTTTTAAAATAAAAATTATCACAGAAATAATATTCTTTAAATTGTAATAACTTGAAAAATACAAATCGTAGAAAAAAAATTAAATACATTTTGGAAACAACACACAAGAAATTTTAATAAAATTATACAATATTTAAAGATTTTTAAAAATTTTAGAGTTTTTAAGTAGAAATTATATTTATTTAGAGTTAAAAAAATATGTTGAAATGTAATATTTTGAGAAAGACATGTCATAGAAAAAAATTAAAATATGTTTTGGAAACAACAGAAAAATATCTTTAAGAATCTTATACAACATTTTATGATTTGTAAAAAAATGTGATTTTTCATACAAATTATAAAAAAAATTGATGCAAACCAAACAATATCGTTGAACACTCATGTTTTTGCTGATTCATACGGGTGCCTTACTTTGGTAAGTTTGGCACGCATTCTTCATGAAAATTTCTAAATCTCAAAATTCTAAAACATTAATTTTAAACAGTAAAAAAGAAAAATTAAATGGAATTTTATGGAGTCTGTAACAATTTTGGAAATGAAAAGGATCATTATTGATTTCATTAAGGTACATCAGTGAAACTTTGAAGAATTAATAAAAATAATTTCGGAATTTAAATGAAATCAGTATGAATAGTTGAAGTAAGAATGCCAAAAAATATATATTCGTAAAAAAAAAACTTTTTTATTTAGAAATTTGCGCTCAAAATGTCCATTTCTAAGGTTTTAACCAAAAAATAACTATGGTAAGACTAGCAAAATACCTATATTGTATTGATGATGTTTTCAATACAAATTTTGTATATTAACAATGAAATATAGTTTTTGAGAGATACCATGCTTTACAAAATGACCCACACGATATTCGAGAAAATTTAACGTGGATATCTTGCAAATGCGTGAACGGTATTTATTTTTTGTTCAAAGATGTTCAGAGTAGTTTTAGTACCAACTCTGCAAAGTAAACAAAAAAATAAAAATATATGAAAAAAATCAGATGAAAATAAAGCTCTGCTCATTTCTTAGGAAGTTATTAACTTCTAAAATAAACTTTTATAAAAGGTTCACGGCTAACTAAAAAGTGAAAAACAAGAAGTTTTCAAACAAAATTAAGTATTTGAGATTAAACACAAATTTGTTAAAAGTTGAATTTTGATTTCAGTCTTCCTTTGCTGATAAAACACAACCACCAAAGATTTATCAGTTTTTTGAGTGAGGACCAAAGTTATTCTTAAAAAAAATTGTCTCCAGTTAAAACTCAAAATTCAACTATATATTTATATTTCTATAATGAGGGAAAAGTCAAAAAAATTTTAATCATTTAACTAAAAGAAATTTTTAGATTTATTTTTGTTCCAGATATTGCTTTATAATATATTTTTTTTTTTAAATACGGTTCTTAATATTTTTAAATTTCGTTTTATTAAAAAATTTTCTAACTTTTTAATATTTGGTTATATTTTTTGTTTTATTCAATTTTCTTTTGCGCGGCATCCGTATGAATCAGCAAAAAGCATTAGTTTTCAACCATATTGTTTGCTTTGAACAATTTATTATAATTTGAATGAAAATTATAGAATTTTAGCCCTAAAATCTACATTTTTTTACAATTCATAAAGATATTTTTCTGTCGTTTTCAAAACTTATTTTAATTTTTTTCTATGATATCTATTTCTCAAAATATTACATTTGCATCAATTTCTTATAATTTGAATAAAAAAATTAGAATTTTCGCTCTAAAATTCAAATTTTTTTACAAATCATAAAATGTTGTATAAGATTCTTAAAGATATTTTTCTGTCGTTTTCAAAACTTATTTTAAATTTTTTCTAAGATTTGTATTTTTCAAGATATTACAATTTAAAAAATAATATTTCTGTGATTATTTTTATTTAAAATATTTGCCGTAGACTCTACGACAATTAATATACGTACACGATACACATACGTACATGTATACAGAATATACCACCATACTTACAAAAGGTATACAATTGTGAACGACAGTTTTAATACAGTACACTAACAAAGTTTACTTTATCACTAAAAATGATTACCAAATAGGTAACAAAATTTACCGAATGAGTATTCAATTTGGTTACCGTATTGGTAATTATAATTAGTGCATCGGTAAATCAGAATTACTTCACTGAGTATCGAAATTTTTAACGGGGTATATGTAATAATGATGGATGTGGACTTTATTTGAAAACTTTTTGTTCAAAATGTATTTCATCATAAAGCAACAAAATATAATATATGACTTAAAATAATGATAATAAAACAGAAAGCGTGAGTCAAGAATCCTCATCTCATATTTATTCATTTTATGGTTGGTTACCTTAAAACATAGAAGAAAACACACAAATAATAATACTTGTGATAAGAGAAGACATAAATGCATTTAGACTCGTGTGTCTTGCTTAAGGCAACTCAACAGAAATACACCCATTTTATCCGCATCCATGCATCATAATCACACACACACACACACACACACACAGAGTAAAAGTTTAAAGCTCTAGAAATATTATTATTAAGAGCAGCAGCAGCAGCAACAACACACACATAGGAAGTTTTCTACGTGCCTCATATATGTGCAAAAATTTCCATTATATTATCCCCTTGAGTTTTTTTTTTGTTTTTCATTTTCTCTGTGTTCTGTTTTTTATCCATTTATAAGTAAGCTAACATCGAGAGACGAGAACAGCTTATAAAGAAAAAAAAAATTATATAAAACATTCTTGATACCTTTTATGACATTGTGTGTACGCGCTACATATTAAAATACTACATGAAACATGGTTTGTCCATTAAGATTGGAATTTGATGTGTAATAAAGTAAATATTGTGTGTGTGTGTTTAGATTTTGTATTTATTTTTTTTTTTATTTTTGAAGAGTAGAGAAGTGGAAAAAAGACATTTAAAATCTGAAGTGCTTTCTAAACAATGCTTTTAGAATAGAAAAGTAGCATATTGTCTGAAATTAAGTCCTTAACATTAAATAATTTTAATTGAAATATTATTTGAGTCCAGGATTGGAATCACTTAAAATACAAAAATTTTTGCATTACATTTAACGACATTAAAATGTTCCGTTTTGTTAAAATATTTAAACATACAACTCGTAAAAGGAAAAAAAATCAACTTTTATGACCTCCATAGTATTTATTATTATTATCTTTATTACTTTCTTTGCTTCATTCACTTTTATATGAACTTTGTACTCATTTTGCTCGTATATCAAGTTATTTTTTTTATATTTTAAAGTAAAATCAATGTTTAAATAAATAAAGAAAAATATACAGAAAGAGACCATTTTGTGTCTTTCCATATACAAAAAAAAACACACGATATAATCCAATAATATATTTCAAGAAAAAAATGTAACAGAAAATCGCGTAAAATTTTATGAAAATTGGATTGAAATTTACTTGCACACACATACATGTAACATCATTTGATCATCAAAAGTTATGTCAAAGAAAAAGTTGAGACATTTCCAATTAAAGTCTTTTTTGAATTTGCGTATTGGTTTTGAAATGAGGGCAATGACTTTTCATCTTTAATTTTTTATTATTTTCTACCATTTTATTTAAAATAATGAAAAAAGGAAAAAAAAACTTTAGGATCAATAAACGAATGTTTTATGGGTGACAATTCCTTTTTTTTTATAATGTGAGTGTATAGTAAAATTTTTATGATATCCTTGAAAACTTAGAGATTGTGATTCAATCTTTGTTTTAAAATAAACTTATTTTATGCAAAAGTTTCTTAAGAACAAAAAGGGAAAGACATTCAGACACAATTTTTGACAGTTTGTTTTATATTTTAAAGTTGGAGTACGAAGGATCCTATTAAAATGGAATGATTTATATTGTTTTGTATGATAAAAAGGACAAATCAAACTTTTCCATTATATATTTAAGAGACATTTTGTTATTAATAATGAGTGTAGAGTTTGCATATTAAGGAATGTCGCCAATGATGAAAAAAGTGAACAATCATGAAAGATGTCGCCAATGATGAAAAAAATGAACAATCATGAAAGATGTCGCCAATGATGAAAAAAAGTGAACAATCATAAAAAAATTCGCCAGTGATGAAAAAAGTGAACAATCGTAAGAAAGTCATCAATTGTAAGAAAGTCGCCAATGACAAAAAAAGTCAATAATCGTAAAAAATGTCGCCAATGACGGGAAAAGTCGTTTATCATAAAGAAAATCGCCAATCACGCTAAAAATTTCCAATCATAACAAAAGTCACTAATCAGGAAAAAACTGCAGGTATCAGAATTTTTCAACGTAGTGTAATCTGCACACTCAATTTCAAGAACTCTATAAATAAATAAGTAAATTCAAAAAAAATCATTTGGTATTTGGCCTTTTTCAGCCCAAATTTCAATCCTTTTTCTATTTTTCTCAATACAAATTATATCAATATAATATATAACGTACATAAAATCACATATACATACACACACACACACAGGTAACAAAATTTTACTGACTATTCAAATGAATTATATTTATTGTATTATGTGAATAAATACGCCATGAATATGATTTTGTATTGTTATTCAATTCCAAATAAATTTTGAATATAAAGGAGTTTTATTTTCAATTTCATACATAAATTTTGTTTAGAAAATATATCAGACAGATGTGTTTTGGCCAATATTATTTAAAATAATAATAATAATAATAATAACAACAAAAGTAACCTGAGTAAAATGAATTTGGTATCTGTTTGTGTGTTTTTTTCGTGGTTTTTTAGTTGAGGTAGTCAAAATTTTTTTATAATCCAATTTTCACTGTGGCTCTTTTTGTGTGTGTGGTATATCTTTAAAAAGTACAATTAAATGAACATGAATCGAAATTATTATATTTTTTTTGCGATTTTTACCATTAAAATGAATTAAAAATGGGCATCCTATGGTACATACAACAACAAAAAACGTTCAAAATTTTCACTATTCACTACTTTTTTTCATTCATTCATTTATTCATTATATTGGTTTTGGTCTGATTTTATGCAAAATTAAACATATTGCGGCATTTTACTATCATTTTGTATACATACAAATAATACAAATAAATAAATAAATCGACCCTTGATAATAATAATAATCATTGCCATGTTAAATTTGTATAATATTTTGTGAAAGAGATAAAATATATTTTAAATTTAAATTTGTTTAATTTTTCTGCTATTATTAATTACTATTTATCTACCAAAAAATTTAATGTTTTATTAAAGAATTATGCAAAAGGTAAAATGTTTTATCATGTTTTTGAATTATTAATTTAAATTTAATGTAAATTATTCGAATGAAACACTTTAAATTCGGTTTTAGTGTTAATTTTTACATTAATATTCAATTTTAGCACCAGAGGGCGCTTTTAACATATTTTCAAATACAAATCAAATTTCCAATTTACAAGGAAAATCGAATTTTCAATAAATGTATGTTAATTGATAATAAAATCTGTGCAGTTTACGTTGCTTGGTTTCAAATCCGATTTCCTTGTATGTTAAATTTTCCACAACCAAATTTCCTGTTAAATCATTCTCTGCCTATACCTTTTTCAAATAATACATGAAATCCAAGCATTTAATATAATTAGCACATAGTGCACAAATATCTTCTGCTCAATTTATCATTAAACTCATGTGTGTGTGCACAGTCCAGCATTAACCTAATCCTATCCGATTTTAAAATAAATATAGATACGTACATACGTGAGAATGAAAATCCCTGTGTGTTTTCTCGTCACAATAACAACGACAACATGACAAACTTAAAATTTTGCATTTCATTATTTTGTGTGTGGCATCGGAATCAGAAGAGAGGTATTTTATATGCATATAAAGAGTTCACAGATGCTGGCAATAAACTTTTTTTTCATATTAAATTGAAGCGAAGTTTATACACACACACACATGCACAAGGGGATAAAATTTAATATTCACTTGAACACAATCTGATCGTTTAGTTTTCAAATATATAAATTTGGTCATCGTCATTCCACCATCATTCTAACATCTAACAGCGAAATAATATATAAAATAAAATGTTTTAAAACTATCATCAAAATTTTAACTGGAAATTTGACCATAAAAATTTTTCATCAAAAATTTGATAGAAAATTTGAGTTAATGTAAAATGAACTTTCACAGACACATACCAATAAAAAACATAGTTATATTAGAAAAAATGCTGGTTGATTATCCAAACTTGAATCAGAGTCTTATTTGGCATAACGGTTACAATTAAAATGGAGTCTTTTGACCTTATTCAGATTAGGTCACAAGTTCATTTTTCACACAAGATCGTGATTGACTTTTTGTGGCTCTCTGGCGGTTATTAAAGTTGTTCGTCTGCTTGTATGATGTTGTTCAGTCTGTCTTTTGAATATCTTGTTGACGAAGTTTTTGTCATATCCATTTGTTCTAGCGACGTTGTAAATGTAGTTTTTTTCGTCATTAGAGTCCAAGTCATTCATGAGAATTTTTCATTCATGGGAAGATCTGTAGACCATTGAATGAAACGCAGCTTGTTTGTGTGATTAATGGTGATGTGAGTCGACAGTAATGTAACGGTCGGCGTGTGTTGATTTGCGATAGATCGAAAACTCTAAATCGCCATCATCTGTTGTTTTGATCCTCGAAAAAAGCTGAGCTCCCATCTTCCTAGAACTTATGATACTAAAAGATGAAAAATCACAAGATTTTGATTTAAATGCTCTATTTTCAGGAGAAATTTTAATTTTTTAAAATGAATTCTTGAAATTCACAGTCAACCTTCGTTTCATCGTAGCTTCATTTTCCTTTTTTTCCTTAAATTTCGATATTCACTCATAACACGGTCATGGAATTCAAATTTATATTAAAACGCACATGTTGCACAACCAAACTGTTACCCTCTAATTGTCTCTCTATCCTCATTTTCATTTTAATCGCCATCATCATCATCATCATTTTCATCGTGATCCAAGAGATCAGCAACATTTTCATATTTCATCATGATGAAAAAATTTCATTTAGACTGACGTCATGACGCATTTTATTTCAAAATTATCAAAGAAAATGGATTTTGTGGTAAAATATTTTCATAAAGTTTTTAAATGAATCAAAGGGATTTTAATTTCATCTTTTTCATGTGTTTTTTTTCTCTTTTTTTCTTTTTAAAGAAGAACATTAAAAGAAATAAAATGTAAAAATTAAAAAAAAAATTAAATTGACTTACCTATCATCGTAGACAAATCCAGCATTTAACGTATTGACATAAAGAAGAAATGCGAGCACACAGCAACCCAAGCTTATGTAATCCAGTCTGAAAAATAAAAATGTAAAAAGATAGAAATGAAATGCATTAGTATACTCGTCAATTTTTAATGTGAATTTTTTTTTATGTGTGCTATATGTTTAAAGGTTGTGTTTATTTTGCGTTGATTCTTCGAATTTTATTTTTATGTGTGTTTATGTGTGGATTTGAAAGAAAAATATTATCTTCTTCTTCGACTGTTTATTGCTTCAGAAAAGCAAAAGGCGGATTTATTTTATTTTTATTGACTTTTAAAGGAAAAAAAAAACGAAATGTAAGAGTATTTAAGAAAAAAAAAATGATAATAATGTATTTTTTTGCTTGGAGAAATAGAAGTAGCGCAAATAAAGTGAAATCGAAGTTAATGGAATCGTGAAGATTTTCTGCTGATGTGTGTAAGGGAATCTGTAAAAAAACATTAAAGTCAATAGTCAGATATCAAATTTTCATGGAATTTCAAGTTTAGAATGTATTTTTAGCGCAGTTTTTGATAAATGTCGCTAGTCATTGAAATACGTCGCCAATCATCAAAAAAATTTACCAATCATTAAAAAATTTCACCTATCATTTGAAAAATGTCACCGATCATTAAAAATTGTCGCCTATCATTAAAAAATCACGCTAATCATTAAAAAGTGTCGCCGATCATGAAAAAATGGCTGACTGACCCAAAATGGCCGATTAACTCAAGATTCTTTAAGGTCTCGTAAGAAAAAAACAGACCAAAAGCTCTAATTGAGTCATAAATTGACAGTTTAAATGACTGTCATATTCAAATTGACCGTTATTTGCAACAAAAAAAAATTTAAATCGACAGTTATTTTAAATCGACCGTTATATACTCTGATTTGATAAAAATCGAAAATTTGCAACTTTGTTTCCCTTGTGAAATGAAATTTGATACACTTTTAGTTGAATTTACTTAAAAATCAGAATTTTTCCATTACAATTTCAATTTGAACAAGATCCTTGCATGCATTTAAGATGATGACAAAACACACACACACTTAAAGACACCATCTGCTAAAAATAGTCCATTTTAATACACAAAATCACACACACATGTCTTCAATTTATTATTATTATTTGAATTCTTTTTCTTCTCTTTATCTCAACTGTATTATCATTTACATTTAGATGATTGTCATTACGAACACATATAAAACAATGGACATTTGTTGCTTTTTAAGAGACTCTCGTTCTATCTTTATATTCTTCTTGTATTTTATCCTAATGTTAATACATATCATGAAGATAAAATTAGATTTTTATTATTAATACATTTCCATATTAACTTGACTGGACATAAAATTTCTTTAATGTTTGGACCTACTTGTTGTTTTTATTTTGTCTAACACGCCATCAGTGAATTCCTTTTATATTAATGTGAAAATTAGGATTTTTTTTCTCTTATTTATATTTAATCACATTTTCACTTATATTTCTGATTATTTTTTTAATTATTAAGCCGGGTTTTCTAATTAGACATACACACACACAAGGAAACACCACTAATGAAAAAATGAAATTACTTTCATTTAATATTTTCTTTTCAAAAAGTCTTTCATTTAAAGGAAGACGTTGAAGAAGAAGGAGGAAATGTAATAACATTAAAAGCATTTTTTTTTTGTTTGCTATTTCGCTCTCTCCTTCTTACTGCTTTACTGTCTATTTTCTATGTTTAATGATTACTTTTCCTTATCAGTTGCCCTCAGACACACACACACTTGTATATTTAATGTATTTTCAGCTTAAAATCTACATTTATTCACTAAAGGGAAATAATTTTCGTATGGAGCTCTTATAATTACACCACAAATCTCATGTTACCAATAATTTATAATTAGAAACAAAGTTTTCTGTGCCTCTGTGTACTTTTGTTATTACTTGAGGATTGAAAGAAGACATACAAGCATTTTAAGCATGAATAGAGAATGTGAGTGAATGAATTTTCTGCTAATGACGTATAACTCATTCAAATCTATAACAGCTGTCAAGGAACTATGTTTTAAATGTATTCCAGTAATGTTTTGTGTTGTATGTATTTTTCAAGTAAAATATAAAACATAGATAATTTCCTTTTGTGTGTATGTGTGTGTGTGTTTACGTGAATTTTGTGATAATATAAACTTGTTCTAAATAGAAATGTATAATTAAAATGATGTTCTTCGTATCCTTTTTAATTATTTTGTAAATATAATGTAAGTCTAAATTACTTCAACTTTGTATTACGTTACATTTTAAGGGAATATGAAGTGAATTGTGGCTTATTGATGACTTACGGTATCTCTAATAATTTTGCTAATGGGTGAAAGTTAGTTGGATTTTTTTTTTCTTTGTGCTTTAAATGTTTTTCAAAAGTGAATTCATTTAAAATTATTTTTTTTTGTGCTGATTCAGTGAAAAGGATAAATTAAGGTATGAATTGTAATTAAAACTTGATGGAAAAATCGATAAACGGATGATTTGATAATTGACAAGAATTTTATCTTATTATATCTTAAGTTAAAGTTTGGTGAAATTATTGATTCAAATTCGATCTATTTTGACCAGGAAATTAAAGCAAATAATTAAAAACACTCCTCAATTTGACCTTCAGAAAATCTCGTATCGAATTTACCGCTATTTTTCAAACTTTACAATTTGAAATACGGTCCTAAGTCACACAAGACTCTTGAGGTCTGAATTTATCCTGAATAAGCCTCAGGATTATGACAGATGGTATTGAGACTAATTTTGTTTTTTTGTTGTATGTTTGAAGTTTGGTGAAAAATAATTGATACGCTACAAGAATCTTGAAACTGATTTGTAAGCTCCAGTGCTTTTTGGCTGAATGAAAGTGTTGGTGATTCTTTTTACGTCAATAGGCAGCTGGTTGAACACTGTAGAGCCGATGGAAGAGAATTGTTTTCCTCCTACAGAAATTCTGACCTTCGGTGCGCCAATTCTCAAATTGTCCCTCAGAGTTTGTACATTCTGGCGTAAATAAAAGACTGTGTGATGAAAAATTTCATCATTGAGTATCTGACGAACTAATTTAAGAATCTGCAGCTCCGATATACCTCTAACTGGAAGAACATTTTTGATTTTTTGAGTGAAAAGTTCAAACGTTGGTCATTTGTTTATAAAAATGAGCTTTTTTTCATCTTCAACCCCACCGTGTATGAGAACACAGTACCTAAATTTCTTTGCTACAGTTTTCATTTAAAAGCTTATTATTTCTGGGTAATTTCAAGTCATAGAACGCTGATTTATCTGCTCTTGATCGACTGAAATCAACATTAGGATGAAGAAATGATCCACTGTGTGACCTATTCACCCTATAAAATTAACATCAACCATGTAATAAACCACAAATTTACTTCATTTCTCATTTTTTTTCATATTTTTATCATCGTTCTCAATTAAATTCCATTTTCCATTTAATTTTTTTTCATATTTTCCTTGTAATTCAACAAATAAATTTTAACATTCTATTGAACAGTAATCAGAATAATGAGAATGAAAAGTACAAAGCCTATGTAATGAATAAGTAACACAATGAAATCTAGCCTAAATAATATCAATTTTCTTCTCTATTTCAAATTGATTTTTTGATAATAAATAAAATAAAAAATTGAGAAAGAAAAAAAAATATTATGAGAAAAAGACCTAAATAATAAAACATAAAATAAATCAGACAAAGAAGAACAACAACAAAAAAGGTACCCGAAATAAAATAACAAACTCACAATCATATATAAAAGAATAAAAACACACACACACACACACACACATACAGAATTTTGGCATTGATTTTCCTTTTCCACGTTTTTTTTCTGGCTTTTATGTTTTTGTGTGTGTGTCTGTGTGTCTGTGTGTGTTAAAGTCGTCGTCGTCATTGTCGAAGTCTCACAAGTAACAACACTTTTTCAGAATTATCCGCATCATCAAATATATAAAGAAAATATAAAATAAGTTATACACATGGAATTATTAAGATGAATATAAGCGTAAAAGGAATGTATATAAAATAAAAAAAGGCACAGAACGAGAAAAATTTAATATCATAGGGAAACATTTTATTATTATTATTCTTATTACTATATTTTAAATGTAAACGTACATGTGCCATTTCAACATTTTATACTCTTGTCACTTTTTCTTTTTTTTTATATAATTTTTTTTTTAAATTTAGTGCTAAATGATTTTTTTTTGTGTATTTGTTACTTAAAACTTCACAATTTAAATACTTTTCTCTTTTATATTCGTATTTCCGACGTTTTTTGTGTTATTTGAATAATGGTAAATGTGTGAATGATACACACACACATTTCAATTTATACGCCTTTGTTTGATATTAAAGTTGAACAATTCATTAAATTGACACACTGACTAAATTTATGTGTTACAGAATGTGGGTGATATGAAAATATTGATTTTTTTTTCCATCTGACATTAATTTAGTTCATCTGTCTAGTTTTCATGGGAGATGAATTTGAATTTTTGATATGGGATATGCTTTAAAAGAAATACACAAAATATTGTGGAATTTGATTATTTAAAGGCCTTACACTAGGGTCTTAGAACTGTTCATCGTTCGTAATTTTAAGAAATTGTGACTAAAATAAACAAGCTTATTCATAATCAAGCAGTTCTCTAAGAGAATTTGACTTTTTAATGGACAGAAGCTTTTGATTTGTATATACAATGAGTTATTCCACATAATAAAATGATCGATGGGTGTTCTTAAGGTAACGACAGTCGGAAACTCGACCCTAAATGTCGTTTGGCGTAAAATCGAGAAAATTGAAAGAAAATTTTTATAAAATTTCATTATTTTTTGAATCAATTTAACGGTTAGGACCATGAGCTGATCAAATAATTCAAATTTCATGTCTCTTATGATGCCGCGTGTTATAAAACGGGCAATTTTCCGTGAAATGTCTTGTGTGATGAGACAAGTTTGGTCATTTGACCCTCTGAGAAATAAAAGCGTACTTTTTACACTTAAAAGCGTATTTCTTACGCTTAAAAGCGTATTTCTTACGCTTAAAAGCGCATTTCTTACGCTTAAAAGCGTATTTTTTACGCTTAAAAGCGTGTTTTATACGCTTTAAAGTGTTAAAATTACGGTTCAGTGTAAAAATTACGCTTTTATTTCTCAAAGTGCACAAAAAAAAGAAAAATGTTTTTTTTTTGCAATTCAGGGTATCACATTTCGCTTGATTTCATTTCAATAGAGCAAAAATGATCGACAATGGAAATAAAAAGAGAACAAAAAGATAAAAATCATTCCTTAATATACTCTAAAGTACAAAATGAAACAGAAAAATGAAATTGTTTTTATTAGAACTCAAGGATAAAACAACAAGTAGTTGAATGATAATAATTTTTTTGCGATTAATCAAATCATTTTGTCATTTACTCGTTCATGAGATTCAAGAGTAGTAAAAAAATCAATCTGTTGCTTGTTATTTTTAATTTTTTTTTAAGTTCAATTTTATAGTTTTTATAATGGAGTTATAAGAGAAAATGAAATGAGCAGCAGCGCTCATCGAGACCACGTGACCTTTTCATAGTAATGTTGCCAAATCATTATTTCTTAAATAAAAATGTTAATATTTTGAAGAATTATATGAAAATGCAAAAAGCTTTCCTCAAGCGATCGAAATCCTTCCTCAAACCTCTCATTGAATTTACAATTTTGAAAAATTCACCAAAATCTGAATAATTTGGCAACACCTCATTCTGAGGTCATTTCAATTAAATTAAAATTCCTTATCAATTTCATTGAGTTATCTTAAACAAAAAAAACAAAGTTAATTTAATATTTTAATTTTTTTATCCTTAAATTCTTCATTCAAGTAAACTTTTCTCATTTAATTGAATCAAAGCATTGAAAAACTTTTTCAAGTGCCTTTTTATCGCACTCAAACATTTGTTGACAGTGTTTTATGATGTTTAGGGTAAAAAAAAAGTTAAATTAAAATGTTAACCACATTCCATAATTAATTCATAAATAAAATTTTCTTTAATTTGATCATTTTACATTTTTCTTTTTTTTCCATTCATTACTTCCGTCATCATCATCATCATTTTCGTCCTCTTGATTTGATTCAAAACCAAAAATATTCACAATTATAATCAGAGTGAAGTGATTGCGGTAAACTTTATGATTTCACTTCATGCATTCTTCATTTATGTATTAATATATTAATAAATAAATAAATGAGTTTCCTTTACCGCACACACACCATGAACAACATCATTGAAGAAGAAAATGTGTGTGTGTGTGTTGTACAATTATAAGAGATTGAGTTAATAAAATATTCATAAATAATTTTTTCCTTGTATTTTCTGCTTATTTCGTTGTTTTTCTTTATATTTTTTTTTTTACTCAAATCAAACAAATGGATGAATTGATTCAAAGTACAATGAAGTGAGCCATAAGAGACTTATATTAATAATAATAATAAAGAGAAAAAACTTTATCTGTTTTCACGGTATTATTATTTTAGGTTTCACATTGAAATGAAGGGTGATGATTGGAAATATTGATTCATTAATAAATAATATACAATTCAGGGGAAAAAATTGAAAAGGTTTCCTTATTATTCTTTGTATGACCGTCACATTGCCTGCAGTGATCCATCGATGTAATATTTTCATGGAATATGTATGAGGGTGAGAAAATGATGAAAGGTGCAAAAGTTTTGTATAATTTTCTCTTTTTTTTCTTTGTGATTTTGATTTAATCATCAATTTATTATTAACAGTATCATTAATGACACGTGCTTCAGTATACAAATTAGGGATTTAATTTTGGTATGGTATGAAAAATTTATTTTGAGAAATAATATTGATTAATAAAGTCATTGATTAATTGATACGTGATTGACAAGCGCCTAATAAGTTAATAAAGCATGATAATAATAAAAAAAAGGGTTAAAGTACTTCTATAAATTTTCCAGTTATTTGCTTCATTTATTTTTATTCTTTTGGTTTTTTTCAGAGAGTTGTTCAAAATGAGGTCAAGTATGGAATTAGTTTGATTAATTTTGGTTCCTTGAATATATTAAGAGATTTTTAACGCTTATATATGGTTCGAAATAGAGTCAAGGGTCTTGTATGACCTTGCAATGACTCGAGTCAGTCGTTTTCAATTAGAAAATCGAGTCCAGTAACCTTAAAAGTTCCCTGAATATCTTGAAGGATGTTTAACACTTAGATATGGTTTGAAATAGAGTCAAAGGTCTCTCATGACCTTGCAATGACTCGAGTCAGTTGTTTTCAATTAGAAAATCGAGTCCAGTTACCTTAAAAGTTCCCTGAATATCTTGAAGGACTTTTAACACTTAGATATGGTTTGAAATAGAGTCAAAGGTCTCGTATGGCCTTGCAATGACTCGAGTCAGTTGTTTTCAATTAGAAAATCGAGTCCAGTAACCTTAAAAGTTCCCTGAATATCTTGAAGGATGTTTAACACTTAGATATGGTTTGAAATAGAGTCAAAGGTCTCTCATGACCTTGCAATGACTCGAGTCAGTTGTTTTCAATTAGAAAATCGAGTCCAGTTACCTTAAAAGTTCCCTGAATATCTTGAAGGACTTTTAACACTTAGATATGGTTTGAAATAGAGTCAAAGGTCTCTCATGACCTTTCAATGACTCGAGTCAGTTGTTTTCAATTTCATTTGGATAAATATCGAGTCCAATAACCTTAAAACTTTAGTTTTTAGTCAAAAATCTTTATTTTAATTCATTGAGCAGTCAATCACAAGTTCCTAACTCCCAATTTGGTGAATTTAAACGATTCCACTCTGAAGAGTTTCATCATAGAAATATACTTTAAACCTCAAATTAAGACAATTTCTGGATTTTCCTTTGATGGACCTTAAAAAAAGAAGCCAATTTCTTAAAGAAACGATGAAACTGACATCTGGTGGTTTAATCTTTAAATACCAAATTTTTAATTACAACAGGGTCATGAAAAGGCCAAATTTGTTACTATTAATAGATATAATAATTAAAAAAATTTAATTTTAACCGAAAAACAATACAAATACACAGTTCCCATCACAGTTTGAACCTCCCTTTGACCTTTTAAATAGTAATTAATGAATTTTCTCGTTAAAATTGATGGTGAAAAAATTTATAAATTAAAAAAATGATTATCAGGAAGAAAAAAATTAATATTAAATTTAATTTCATACACATAATTTTTTTTTTATTTCGAGTGAATCCAACCACCCATGAATAATTATTTTCCAATTTAATGCTCCACTCAATAAATTTCATGTATTCCAATTTTCCTGATTAACATAAATATATAATTTATATACATAATTTAATCAAAATGTTAAATGTACAAGGGGTAAAAAAAATGATAATGATGATTAATATAAAACCACATACCCCAATATATTATTATTATTATGATTGTTTGTATGAAAGTGTCAAAGTACGCACGATTTGGGTACACCACAAGAAATGTCCTTATGAAATGTATTTCATTAAAAAGGTGGAGAATTTGTAGACGATTCATATTCATTGTTGGACAACAAAATTATAAATATGCATTAATGGACATTTTTTTGGTGGAGTTTTTTTTATTGTTGTTGAAAGAAAATGAGTAGAGATAATCAATTTGATTCACCCCTTTTTTGTATTTTTTTTTTCATATGAAACCCAATTTCATGACATGACACACAATTCAGTCATTAACGCAATTATAGACCGTTGTTTTTTCATTAAACATCAAAAGGAAAAAAAATGAATATGTAAAATTGTGGCCCTATATTACAAAAAATAAATGTTTCCATGACAAAAAAATCATATCTCATGTTTTTTCCCCAAAACACTAAAAAATAAATAATAAAAATAAAAAAATCGCAATCGTAATTATATCAAAAAGTAATTTTCGACTCGTAAACTTCATGCTCCATTTAAACTGCGTAATTATTGTGTAACAATTTTTTTATTTCTGTGTGCATTATATTTTGATGTTAAAACTGGAGAATGCAAAAATTGATATAAAAAAAATACAGTTTTTAAATGAAAGCATTGAAAAATGGGATGATGTCTGTCAGGGGCGGACTGGTCCGTCAAAAGTCACCGGGCATTTTTCTGTGACATCGGCCCAAGAATGGAAATTCATTTTAGTCAAATTATAATAAAATATTAAAATAATTTTGTTTTATATACAGTGCGTTCATTTAAAGTTTACCCATACTTTTCTTTACGACCTTTAACGACTTTATACGATTTCTTAATACTCCTTAATATTTGTTACGATTTTCTTATATTTTTACGATTTTCTACGATTCTTTAAGATTCTTTAATAACGAAAAAATCTAATTTCGAATTTCAATTCAAAAAAAAAAATATGTATTTATCACGAAGCATTTATACCAACATATTTGATCTTTAGAAAATGAATTTTTTATGTCTATCTCTCACAATCGCAGCTCCGCATTTAGGTATAAAAGATAGTGAGAGAGAGAGAGAGAAAAAAAATTGATTTTATCAAATACTCTAAGTTAGAAACTACCCGCAAATGCTTGGCGATTACCCCGCAAGCGGAGTTGTTCTCGGGGCGATTGTGTGATTAATTTTTATTTTTTTAAAAGTTAGTTTTTATCTTTTAAATGTTATTTTTTATTTAAAATGTTGATTTTTTTCTTGTAAACTGTTAAAAAACTAAAATAAATTGAATTACTTGTAATTTTATAACAAAAAAAATTCTTTCAACAAAATATCGCGATAAACAATTCAATTATTAAATTTCCAGTCTAAGTACTAATAACATTTAAAAATTTAAAACTAACCCCATAAACACCCCACAAATCACACGGCGGGGCTATCGCCAAGAACTGTGGGGATATTTGCGAGACGTTTTCAACTTAGCGTGAACTTAAAGAATTTTGAAATAAAATACTTAGCAGCTTTAGGCATGATGAAGTTGGAAGCAACAGAAAGAAAATTGGAAAAGAGAGATTCTATTTATCAAACTTTAAACAGAAAAACTAAGATTTCCACGAAGATATTCAGAGAAACAATAATAAGAGAGTAAATGGTATTAGAATGTTAATTCAAGCGGCCTATTACAGGCATTAGTTTGTTGGATATACACAGAAATTACGCGATTTTTAACATTTGAGTTAATATTTCTTATTCTTCCAATAAGAAATTTTTATTTTTTTTTTTATAAAACTCAAGCCTCAATATTGATCTGGAGTTTAGAAAAAACTAAATTAATTTTTAAAAACATTTAATTGAATTTTAGGGCTTGCCAAAAAGTGTTAGATATACACAATTTTCGTTGGTCATTTTATCAAACAAAATTTCAAAGCTATATTTCAACTGCTTAATTATTTTTTTAAATTAAACCTAGTACTACAAAATGTTTCAAGCCTGATAAAGCTTTAACATTTAAAAACTAGAAATTTTAATTTTGAAAATTCATTGATCAAATCTTTAAAAATGAGGTGTTGGATATACACATGTTGGATATACACAAAATTCCAATTTTTTTCTGCGATGTATTTTAAAGTTTTTGATAAAATTATTTTATAAAATGTCTTAAAATGAAAAAAAAATAAACTTTTAAGTACACAGTTTGAGTATACATTGATGAAAAATACACTTTTCGTTTAAATTAATGAAATTTTTCAACATTTTGATATTTTGATTATTTCGATTAATTTTTGTATTGAAATGCTTAAAACGTTATATGGTAAAGTTGTAGGGCTTAGTTAAGACTACGATATGGCTCAAATTAATTTATCCAATTTTGGATAAAAACCCTTAAAAAACCCTAAAAATCCTTAATTCGTTGAAATTCAGAACTTTTTATGAGTTCAAGATCATATAATATGGAATTTTATTAACATAAGCAATGTATAAGAAAATAATTTTACTGAAATTTATTCAAAATTTAGGAATTAAGCCATTTCATTGAATATAGATCACAAAAAAGCTATTTTTGATAAAATAGCTGATAATTGCTCGAAAACTGCTCTATCAGGCCCACTGTGTACGATAATTTTTAATTATTGTGTTGCTCCTTTAGAATATTAAATCAAGAAACTGTTCAGATACTTTTCCTTTCAAATAAAAGCGAAAAATACAATCAAAATGTTAAAAAAAAAAATATTTTAAAAATATTCAACGCATAGTGTTGGATATACACAATATTCGATTTAGTTTATTTTTATATAATTGTAACAAAATCAAAATTTCTTTAATGCAGTTTTATTGAGGAATAAAATCTTGAGGAAAATATAAAATATCAACGATTTTTGTAAAGGATTACGTCATCGAAAAAAAATGCTCCAAGAGCAAAATTAATTTTTTTCTTTGCATTTTTTCGAAGATCTATTCTAAAGCTGTCTATATCCAAAAACTTTTTTTTCTTGGAATATCAAAACACAGAAAAAAAATCATCTCAAAAATTTCAAAATTCATTCAGTTTTTAGCTTAAATTTTTGTACAAGTATCAAACTTAAATTAAGTGTGTATTTAAAAAATAACTTTTATTTTTTTTTTATTTCCCGTTAATTTGAAGGATAAGCTAAAATATTAACTCGATAAAAGTTGTAAAATTACACTTAAAATTTTTTGATTTTTTTTCCCAAAATTGACTAATGCCTGATTAGCAATTAGTAAATTTTTAAAAATTGTGAAAATTGTCCATTTTATTAATAAATATCAGAGCGGCCCACCAGACATTTTTCCAGATTGAGGCCATGTTCCACTTCTACAAACGGCCTTTATTTTAAATTAAAATTAGTAAATTTATAAAAATTGTCCATTTTATTAATAAATATCAGAGCGGCCCACCGGGCATTTGCCCGGATGCCCGGTGGCCCAGTCCGCTTCTGATGTCTGTTAATATGATGATAAAAAAGAGTAAAAAATGTCGATTTCAACTGAAAATATGAAAAAAAATAAAATAAAAATATAATAAAAATTGAACAAATTACAAAGTGAACATCTATTTGAAAGTTGAGTCAAATTGACATTTGGAAATACAATTAAATTTTTAATAGCAATTTTTTTTATTATTTTTTGCAGTAAAATATTTGTATTTTGTATATTATTATTATCATTGAATATTTTTATTAAAAATTTTTATGGAAGTATGATAATGGTCCTTTTTTATTATATTTTATTTATCGAAAGAAAAAAAAAGATCAAAAAATTGGTATAATAAAAAAAAAATTTGATATAAAAATGTGAGATTATGAAATTACAAATAAAATGAAGAAATTTCAATAAATTTCAAATAAAAGCGCATTTTGATTGATTTCATGCTGTAAAATTGACAGTACAACACGCTAACCCCCTAAGTATGGGGCAGTTTGTAATTTAATCCCAGTGCACATTTTATTTTGAGCTAATCGATGATAGTGGCTGGAAAATCATTAAGTTCTAATTGATTTTTTTTTCATTTTAACGATAAAAATATGCACTGGTCGGTCGTTTTGGTTCCTGTGTCGCATTTTTTTATATAGCAAGATTAATTTGATTTTGTAATATGGCCACGTATTGTAAAATTGTGGAATAAAAAAAAATATATATTTAATTGAATCAATGTAGACTTAAAATAAATAACAGAAAAAAACATCATAAATAATAATAAATAACAAAAAATACAATAATAACATGAAAAATTTTATAAAAATGAAAATAAAATCAAGCCTTTTTCAATGGAATCGTAAAAAAGCACATTTTTTTGTTAAATTTTTCGATTATTGTGAATCAAAAGGCAATAATTTGATTTTTAATATGAATTGCTTCGATTTTTTTTTTTACGATATTTAATCAAATGATTTGTTTTATTTTAAAAAACTCATTTTATTTTTTTAAAAATGGGAAATTCTAACCACTGAGCAGTTTAAAAAAGTGCATTTCGATGGGACTCTTTTCATTGAATAAAATTAAGTTTTACTTTTAAATATAAATAAATGTTAAGATTTAAATAGGAAAATAAATTAAATTCGCTTTTTTGAAAAATTTGCCATATTGATTTTTTTAAAAAAAAATTGTCATGTTAAAATTTTTCAAAACTTCCGTTATTTTGAAAAATTTTCAAAGAAAATCTGCCATTTTGGAAAAATCGAACATTTTGAGAAAATTTGGGATTCTCGGCTTCTGACTGTTTTCAGGCTCTGTTGGCTCTGGATTCCAATCTCAAAGCTTATGAGTTAAAATCCATTTTAATAAGCAATTTAAAGAAATTTTAAAAATTTTTAACCGTTTTTTCAACGGTTTTTAGGCTGTGGAGCTTAATCTCAAAACTAATGAGTTATAAATAATCCATATGAGCTCTTTCATCTTACAGAAAAATCTCGTCCTCGCTACAAAAGACCTTCCCGAGTTATGGAGCTAAATGTGGGACAGAGTAACGGCGGACCAACCGTCTAAAAACTGTAAAAATTCAATAATTGACTTTTTGATCAACAGATGTCACTTTAAGTAAAATATTCGTTTCGATGAAGATGGCGTTTTAGTAAAATTTCAATCGTAGTCAAGCATAAAATCAAGTGCCTTTGTCTAAATTTTCATTGTTAACAAATAACTGTTAAAATTATTAAAAAATCGTTACGTGACGCCAACTCACGTTACAAGATGTCGCTGAAAACGATTTTTTCAAAAAAATGATGCCAATTCTGAAAAAATTCACATTTAGGGATTTGGGAGATATGAAAAAGTTTTAGATCACTCCACATGAAATAAAATAAATAAAATTTTCTTCAAAATCCACAATAAAACAAAGAAATAAAAGTAATAATAAACTCACCTTGACTTGTTGCGGTGATGCTGTCTAGGCATTGCTGCTAGATTTTATTCAATAAGTTAAATTGTATGAAAAACATTACTTCCACGAATTCTAATAAGTTGCATGTATCTTTTGTTTGTCTTTTTTATTATTATTATTTGAATAATTTTAATACATTTTCATTTTAATTTTTTTTCTCTTATTTCACGATAAACTATTCAAGTGAACGATGATAAGCATGAATATGTTTTATGTATTATTATTATTTTACTCATCATTCACTGTGCATAATTTTTTTATCACAACAATGACTTTTTTTTTCTTTGATTATTGTGCAAAAAGGGGAAAAATACACAAATAAATAAATAAAATCCCGATGATGAAATTAGTAAAGTGAGATTTTTTTGTTTCCTTTTTTTCCGTTGATACTTTTTGGCCTTCAACACACTTTTTGTGTATGAGTAAATCCTTATAATGTGAAAAGGAAACTGATCATCATAATAATAATAAAAAACGGTTTAGAAATGTTTATTGTTTATTTTTTCTTCCTTGGAAGTTGTGATGGAAGAAAAGGCGAAAATTAAACAAATGGAGAGAGGAAAAAAAGGATGTTGACCTTCTTTACTTTTATTTTTATATTTATTTATTTTTTTTTTGCTTATTGCACTGAGAAAATAACTTACAAACACACACACACACACACACTCACAAAAGCATTAATTTTTATTTTCTTATGCCTTTACTTTTATTTTTTCTTACTTTACTATTCTTTATTTGTACTTTTATTATTTGCCAATGCTTTGATTTAATTTGTTTCACTCTCACATAAATTAAACTTTTTTTCTTTATTATTTTTATTTTACTTTTATTCTGTAAATAACTTGTAAGTTGGTGTGTGTTATGAAAAGACCTGAAAAGGAAGAAGCAAAAAAAAGGAACTAAATTAGTTTTTTTATTTTATTTTATTTTTTTGATGTACTTGAAATGATATGATAATTGATCTGGTTCATGATAAAGAAAAAAAATTATTCATGTCCTTACTGAGCAAGAATTTGAATGAAAAAATGTATGAAATTCGGTTTAAGAACTTTAAATGTAAACTGGAAGTGCCTCAAGGATATAAAAATCTAAGGAATCAAAATTTTGACATTTTATGAATCAAATTTATTATGAAATGTACAAAATTTGTATGAATTTTATCAAAAACTAATGATTTAATGTCAATTTTGTTTCAATTTCATCGCATAATGTTTACATCGAAGTAACAAGAAAATTTTTAGCTCTTGAAATGAACAAAAAATGATAAAAATAAAGTAAGTTGTTGACAATTTGTTCTCATTATTATCATTTTTTCCTTGTAACAATTTTTTTTCTTCATAAAAGCAAAAAATACTGTCAATCCCAGTGGAAAAGCCTGACAAAATTTCTTTCGCATATATTTTTTTTTTATTTATGTATAAAAATTTCCTTTTTTTATTCATTTTCAGTGTAAATGTAACATTTTTTTCATAATTTACTGTTTCAATTTCACTAGAATTTTTTATTCTGTTTGTCTTTTTCTCCATAACTGTATTTTTTTCAGTATATTTTACATTTAATTTGTGTCTCTATGTCTCAGTTACAAGTAAAAGGAAAAAAATAACCACTCCAAGTGTGTGTGTGTGTGTATTAAAGTTATAATAAAATACAGAAAAAATATAACACATACAAAAAAAATTGTTTATTGAGTCTGATGGAGTCTAACAGTTTATTATTATTTATGTGCTGTCAGAACCGGAAACTGAAATTTTTCTTATACATTTCGTGTTTTTTTTTTGCTTTTAAATTTATCATCATGTGAACGATTATGATGACGTATTTTTTTGCTGATCATGTCTGTTACATTTAAGTTGACGATGAAAATGAAGACAAATATAAGTTGTAAGAAGCAGTGCAGACAAAAAATTGTATAGCAGCATTGCCACGAGAATCTGATTAAGTGAAATTACTAGTAAAGTTACCCGGTGGATGTTGAATGTGGTGAAATTTTCATTTAAAAAATGTATGATTTGAATTTGAATTGAAACTAAATTTTCTTGTTAAAGCCACATTTTTCTTGTCAAAGCCACATTTTTAGATTATTTTGATACTAATTGAATTAAAATGAAATTTCACTGCATTGTCATTTAAATGTCATCCATTTCAATGCCATAGGGCACACTTTTGGTGTTGAAATAAAAAATTACTTTTAAAAAACTTTGTTGTTTCCGTAATACACACTTTTCATCTTATTATTTTTATATATTTTTCCTTTAAATTCAACTTTATACAAGAAATGTTCTTATTTTGTTCAAGGAAAAAAAGAAGAAAAACGGTTTCATTAATAAAAAAATACAAAAAAAAGAAAACTTATGTACTTTATAATGCAGAAATCCAGAGAATGAAAATTTACTACATTTTTAATGTTATAAAAATGCTTTTTCATTATATTTTTTTCTTCATTGCTCATAAAATTCAACAAAAACAAAAAAAATTGTCTGAAACTATTCAAGTTTACAAATAAAATACATCTTATCCTCATTTTTTTTGCAATATCACATGCAAGGAGAGAACATTCTTTAAAATGCAATTTTATCTTTAAATTTTTCAAACATTTTTCTTCGTACGTGTGTTGCACAATATTTTAAAATTAAAAATGAGAGAAAATAAAAAAAAGGAAAGATACTACAGCAAAATTAGTGCTAATTAGTACTTTTTTTGAATTTCCTTCATTTCTTCAGTTCTTCATTTGAGATATTTAAACGCATACAAGTCAGTTGCCGGCTGCTGCTTGTATTTTTGCTGATAAAATGCAGATATGATTTTTTTTTTCATTTTTTTGTATTTTCATGTTATTAAACTGAGCTAATTTTTTTTGTAAATATTTTTTTTAAGGTACAAGGGCACTGCCGTTTATATTACAAGTTTTTTCTGAAAATATAATTTTTTAAATTATTTTCCCAATTTTTTTATTACTTGGGCTTAGTTTTTAATTTTTTTTTTTTAAAAGGGAATTTTTTAAAAAATTCTCAGTTTTCATTGAAATTCTGCTATTTTTATATTTCATTCATGGAAAACCGCATTTTTAGATTTCACCAGAATTTCACCGTTCAAGTCACAGTTTCTTTCGAAAATTAAAATTTCCTATCCAATTTCGCAGTGAGGTTTTAAAAAAATTCTTATATCCAAATATTTTTTTTTTTTTTTGTATAAAATTAATAAAATTATTTTAATGAATTTCCAGGAAATCCATTAAAAAAAATTCAAAATAAATTTACATAAAATCAAAATATTTCCAGGAATCGCATTGAAAAGAGGATTATTTTAAATTAAAAAAACCTTGATGAATTTACATTTACATTAGAATAAACAGAAAATGAAGCAATAATAATAATTATTTTTAAATTAAATACTTATTAACGTACTTTTATACTCTAATTTACTATGAAATTTTAATATTACAATAAAAATATGAAAATCGCTTTAGTTTTTAATTAGTTTCATATTTTTTTTTTATTTCATTCAAATTTTTTATTTTTACATTGAAATCCTTTTTTTCTTTCAATCACTTTACAATTTTCATTTCAATGTTTATTTCTTACATTGAATCATTTGTTGGTGTTTAATTTCTTTCAGTTTCACTGTTAAAACCGTCCCGATCCCGGTGTTTTCATTTATTTTTCACTTAATTCACGGAAAATATGATTTTATTTCATTTTATGAGTTTTTTCATTCCCTTTTCTCATATTAAATGAAATTGAAACTATTTTTCCGATTAAAAATTGCTAAAAGTTCTCGATGTTTAAACTTTGACAAGACCGAAATGACTAAATCTATTTGTGAGAAGAAAACCAGATTTATACTCAAAATTATCACATTTTCACTGTATGTCTATGGAATTTGTGTAGTGTTGTCCCTCCTGAGTAGGAACTGGAAAAAGAACGAATTTGTTATTTACGAAATTTGACGAGTGAGCGCTTTGATTCCTTTTCTATTGAGTAGAAAAAAAGGGAAATTGAAAGTGCATTCGTGTACGTACATTGTACGTATGTGTTTGTGTATATGAAGTAAAATTAACAAGTTAGAATATTATCATTTATTATCTTTGATAATAATAATAATAATACGAATATACATACAAAAAAACATTTTTTTTCATTGTTATCAATTTCAAAGTTATTTTCTATTGTTTTTCCATACAAATTCACAATTGAATATAAAACGTATCGATAAACTTTTACATAAAACAATTGTGTAAAAACGAGAAACAAGACAATTGACACGTGTAAAGGATTTGGATGCATTATCTGTTGAATATGAATTGTCTATGGTTCTGAGTAT
>LN483522.1:0-98587 GCA_900002565.1 Culicoides sonorensis | reverse complement strand
TCTGACACTCTGACCTCTGTCACTCGGACACTCTGACTCACATTTAGCTCCATAACTCCAGGACGGCCCATCGGAGCGAGGTCGGGTTTTTTCAGTATTATAGAGGAGCCCATGAGGATTATTTATAAATCATTAGTTTTGAGATTGAGCTCAAGGATTAGGCTCAAGAGCCTCCAAAACCTGAAAAACCGTTAAAAAACGGTTGAAAATTTTAAAATATTGATGATTTCTTTTGTTGGATGGAGAAGTTTACCCATGAACTTTAAGTCAATAGCTCGCAAGTTAGGCTCAGGGTTTGGGCTCAATGATTGGGCTCAGGGATTAGGGTCCAGAGCCTAAAAACGGTCAAAAGCTCAAAATGTTTGATTTTTTCAAATTTTTTTGATTTTTTTTCCTAAAATTTTCAAAATGGCGGATTGTCTTCAAAAAATAATGTTTTTGAAGATATTATGATTTTTCTAAAATACTTTTAGGGGTACAAAGAAGTACAAATTTTCCAAAAATTTTTAATAAAAAGAATCTATGCTTCATAAACGGTTCCCTTTGCGCTTCCTTTATTTAGTTATATAATTGCCTCGTTAAAGTGAGTCTTCAAGACCTAATATTGATTGAATCATATTTCTTCACACAATATTTACATCCAGTTATTAAATTAGAATAATAAAAAGTTAAGTTTTAAAGCTAAAAGTAAATGCAAATTAGATAAACATATATTCTGGGTGACATGTCACCCTAGGGACCCGAACGTAACTTTTTCTTAGGGATCTCCAAGGGTTAATTGAATGCACTATGACATAACAATCTTTTTCGCGCTCCCTATATTCAAGGTTATTGCACTGTTCTCGCATGTATTCGTGTTTCCTTCTTTTTTTGCTCTTCGGTCAATGTTTTTGGCATTATATTGGGTATTGTATTTCTTACTTTAAGAGTATTTCCAAAATAATTTGAAATCGAATATTTCAGAGCTGAATCGTCATAGCTCCATAATCATATATTTTTGAGCTGAATCGTCAAACATCAGCCTTTAAAACTTTACAATCGAATGTTTCAGGACTGTACCTACCTTGATTTTCTGTTAGTAAAGTCGTTACCAACATAAGTTAACACACACATTGTTTAAATTTGTTATTGTCATTTTCATTGTATTTCAGTGTCTTTTGATAGCTCTCTTCATACACATGATTAAATACTTTTCTACTTAATTCATGCATAACAATGAAAACAACAAAAAAAAGTATCATAAACAAGTAAATCACTTGCAAGAATTTGTTTATTCTGAAACAAATAGAAGAATCCTAATTTCTTTTTCAATGTATTTAAACGCGTGTAACAGACTCTTAAATAAAAAAAAAGATTTTATGGATTTTAATGTGAAATACAAAAATAGAAAAATACATGAAAATACATAAAAATTCGTAAAATGCTGATAAATATCTTTCATGTTCACAATGAAATTTAACAAAACCCCATAAAGATATTTATTTATCGAATTTTATAATGTAAACCCATGACATGATGCTCGTTCGCAAAAACACATACACCCTCATATGGTAAGGTTGGTAGAAATTTAAAGGGAAAATAGAAATATTTTCACCATTGTTATGCGTTTTTCGTCTTATTTCATCAAACTGTGGGTTCTCTTTGAGTTATTAAAAAAGAGACTTTTACCGCCTTTTGGGATGGAACATTTACTTTCTCTCTCTTCATACAGTATTAAAATATTTTTCTTTTTATTATTATTATAAATAAATATATCACATGGTCCCAACACACACACACACAAGCACAAAATACATGAGTTAAAAACGACAGGGGTTCTCGGTTATCATTTCAGATCAATTTAATAAACATATTAC
This sequence comes from Culicoides sonorensis, assembly GCA_900002565.1. Taxonomy (NCBI): domain Eukaryota; kingdom Metazoa; phylum Arthropoda; class Insecta; order Diptera; family Ceratopogonidae; genus Culicoides; species Culicoides sonorensis. Next base: position 96,731 of record LN483522.1, on the reverse strand, counting down.
AAGACTCAAAAAGGGATATAATTGTAGATTTATTTCAATATTAACTATTTTATCTTCCTACACATTACATTGGTCTCTTTTTTCTTGTCATGTTATCATTTTAAATGTCACACACATACAAAAACGCACACACACACAAATTGTGTTATTTCCAGATCTGGTTAAAACAAAAAAAAAATAAAACAAAAGATATTGGGACAGAAAGTCAACAAATTAAACAATTTATACCATTATTTTAATGTTATGTACAGAAAAAGAGTTTCATTGTTTCGTATTACAAAAACACTCAAGGATTTTTGATCGTCAATTATAAATTTGTATAATAATAGGAGGGATGAAACTAAATGCCATTAAATTCAATAAAAATATTGATTTTTCTTGATTAGCTGATGAAGTCGCATTTGGAAGTGAATTGTCCAACAATTCTTGTATCTTATACCAAAAGAATTTGTCTGTGAATTTATCGAGATTTTTGGTTATTGTGGTGAAATTGTTTGGACCTTTAATGTGAGTGAAAGTTATGGCTTCTGTTGATGTGGTTTGGTTAAGTTTTGTTCCATTAATTTTCGGAATTCTATGAAAAAAAATTAAATAAAAACATTTATAATGACATTTTTAAACAAATGAAGATGAATTCTCACCCTGTATGAGCAAAACTTTCATAAATATCCAATAAATGTCCCATAACGGTTTGTTCTTCCAATGTAAATGGATGATTTTTTCGCACGCTAGTATCATAAATCAACACAATATCTTCACCATGTGCAATACCTTTACTTTTATTTTGTCCTGATATAGCTTCACCAAATCCATACGTTGTTTTGTAATCAAATCCATAGACATATGTCGGCATAATTGGACTTAATTGATCGATTGCCTTATGAAATCCAGATAAATAAAGGTAATCTGTCAAAATTTTAACAAAATACTCAAATGTTTCCTGTTTCACTGGAACTTTGCCTAGATATCTTTCACGGATGATTTTTGTGATTCCAAGAACTTTGTTGTTCTCCTCACTAAACGCAGGAAATCCAAGTATACTTGGAAGGACATCGTCAAATTTTGTATTGATTTCATCGAAAATTTCAGGATGTGCAAGAAATTTAGCACCAGGGTAATATCCTTCATCACGAACACCTGATATTATTAGAGGTAATTTTTGTACTGCTCCTTTTTTGATTATTTCTTCAGGCTTTTCACTTAAAAATGGGTTATCATTGGTAGGATCTTGTTCTAGTACAACTCCAAATGGATCAAAAGGATTCCCATGAAATGGTTGAAACAGCGGATCAACTGTCAAATTAACAAGTTTCTCAGCTGACACATTTCTAAGACATTCAATTCGCTTTGTGAATGGATATTCATCGTTTACACAGGACAATTGAAGACAAACTTCATAAAATCTCCATTCAGGTATAGTTTGCCATGTCCATGGATTAAACATGGACCCACTATGCGAAATACCACGTGCAAAAAGTCCCTTTGACATTGCTGACACGTAATGAAATTGAACACTCGCACCACCAGCTGACCATCCAACTAACGTTACATTACTCGGATCACCACCAAACGATTGAATATTTTCTTGAACCCATTTTAGAAGCATAACTTGATCTTTCAATCCCATATTACCGGAAATACCTTTAACGCCAGCTATTCCAACAGTACTAGCAGATAAAAATCCCATAATGCCCAGTCGATAATTAAAATTCACATACACAACATTTCTTTGCATTAAATGTTCAGGTCCATATTCGACACCTTGTCCAAAAATGAAGCCACCACCATGAATGTGCACCACAACAGGAATCTTCGCATCGAATTCATTCGGTTGCTTTGTATACACATTTAAAAATAAACAATCTTCACTTCCATGAATTCCATCCATAAAACCATCATATTGAATGCACTCATCACCAGGCACCGTCACATTCCAAATGTCATTATGATATGCAGTATATGGAACTGGATCAGCAAATCGTAGTGGACCGATTGGAGGTTCAGCATATCGAATTCCTTCAAAAGCGTAATAGTAGCCACGACGCTCACCACGATAAGGACCGTTGTTTGTTGTCACGACAGTTGATTCAAGTACATCAGAGGCCGTTGAAAACAAAATCTGTGAAATTAAAATAATACTCGAAATTAAAATTAAAGAAGAAGACATGATTCTATCATGAAATATCGTTGAAGACTAATTATTAATATATTTTTTTTATTTGATTGTATTAATAAACAAAACTCACAACATCAACTAATTATAAACAAAAATGAATTAAACGGAAGTTTTTTTTTTGTATAAAATACACATTAAGTACCTATCACTGATAAGCTGTTGTGTAATGATTTTATTTATTATGAGACATCAATTAAATTTGAATTCATTCATAAAAAAGTGAGAATTTCTCAACTCTTCATACCAAGTGTGTATATAAATAACCAAATAATAAGAATATGGAATTATGATTTGATTTGAAATCGTTCCAATTAATATTTTTTTTTGATATGTTTGGTTTTGCTTCATTTCAATTTTATCTAAGCAAAATATTCTAAAAAAATAAAAATTTAGAATATAATTGAGGATGCTTGACGTGAGCTCATTACGATTGAAGGTTAAATGACTTTGATTAGCCAAATTTTTCAAGGTCATAATTAATTTGAGACCAAAAATCCAAATTTTAAGTGGTCAGTTGAGCTAAAGTGAGCTAAGGTAAATATTTGACCTTGATTTTTCATTGAATGACCCAATTGCAATTGTCAATAATGCCGGCCTAGTAGAGGCTCAAATTGACACCTGTCAAAAGTAAGAACAAGATTTAGCACGTGTAAAGAGAAAGACGTGGAAAATGAGAATATATTTAAGTAGAATTAAATAAAAGTAAATTGATTTGTCAAAAAGAGAGGTTCAATGTAATATAACCACAGGTAGAGTTAGAATATTAAAATAATTCAAGAAAAATTATTTAACCATAAAAAATATAATTTAAGCATCAATTTAGTAAAACCCAAAAGATCACATTTCATAAGTCAGGAAATTCACCAGGTAGAGATCTTAACTCATTTGAAAGTTCCCCAAATTTATCATTTATAATTTCAGAAAGAGATTCGGATTTAAGATAAGAAAAAAAAAATATTGTACAGAATTGTTAATCGACAAAAACCACAAATGTAAGACAGTTTACTTTCGTAACAGCAATATTTTAACATTTCAAGTGAAATTATATCAGCTACGAGCCTGTAATCTATGGGAGACAGACTCGTTCAAAAATTTCCAACAAAAAAATAATGAACTCCAAAAAAAATTACACGCAAAAAGCGCCATAATAAAAAAATAACCCATGGATGATATAAAGCAAATATGAACTAAATTAAAAGAAAACATTTGATTTAAGTTTGGATAAATATTTGAGATCGATCATGATGATGCTGATGACGATGATTGAAATGAAAATTGTTTGGACAAATATCCAAAGGGAATTTTATATTTTTTATATGACTTTTGCTATTGATGAGAGATTTTTTTTAACGAGACATGTGAATTGAGTTTTGATGTGAACTGGGGACAAAAAATAAAGTAAAAGTAAATAAATAAATAAAGTGCTTCCTCTACAATCTTTTTTTTTTGTATTCTTCGTGTGAATTAAAATTAAAAATCAACATTTTCATGCTATTTTGATTGAAATCAAATCAACTTTTTTGTTAAAAATTGGCTTGAAAAAGTGGAAAAGTCTATAATTTCAGATTAATATCACAAATGTGATACTTTAGTGTGAGATTTATTTAAGCTCTCAAATTCAATGTTTTGCAAAAATAGAAGTAAATCATTACTCCTTCAAACAAACAAAATAATGCTCGCAAAGATAAGTTTCATCGTTATAAAACTTTTTATTCCTTTGTTATAAACGATACCTTTATAACTCTTGTAACAGCTTAAAAACATCTTACATTACACATAATTTTCAATGAGATATTAATACCTTCTCTTCTGAACATAAAAATACAAAAAAAAAAATTGTTACATTTCATATTTTTACAAGTAACAAACTCAGAAAATAACACGAGAAAAAAAAATCTGCATAAAATCTTTTGACAAACAATACTTCTCTTTTGACATTCGTTTTTTATTTATCATACACCTTTGTTGTTCATTCATGCAAAAATCCACTCATTATAATGACGATACGATACCAATGAATGCCAAAGAACAGGTAAACCTTCACATGAAGCAAATCCACAACAACGACGACAACGATGATGATGATGCAATACAACATTTTTCAAATAATGGTACTTTTTTCTGCTTATGACAACTTTTACATTGAAGGTAACAGAATGAGAAGTTTTAGCGACTAAATGGTTAAGGAAAGTGCATTTCGATGGAACCGTTTTCTTAACTTATCAAATTGCCTTAACCCTGAGCCCAATCTCAAGTTCAAGTACATTAAAAAAAATCTCGACCTCGCTCCTTTGGACCATGGACGTATGGATTTTGTATAGTGATAGAGTGACGTCGTACAAACCGTCCTTAATAGTGCATTTTATCTATCTAAATATACTGAAAAAGGGTAAATAGCATAAAAATAAAATTGTATCAAATGTGTGTGTTTCGGTTTATAACGAAAATGATATACTTTTAAGGATAAAACATATAAATTTGCCATGCAAACTAAAAGTACTTACATAGAAAAAGTGGAAAACTAACGAGCATTCATCTTGATTTTCATAAACTACAAGTAAAATAGCAAAAGAAATCTTGTTTTTACGTTTGTTTGAGGTATTTACAAGAAACTTTTTCATATCACTTTGATTTCTGATGCATGTAACATTACGAGACATTTTAATATGAGATCATTAACTCATCTCATGTCTTATTAAAAATAATTTTATAGCAATGTGAAAAGAATATAATACAATTGTTCGTTTTATAATTAAGACGATGAATTGAATTTTAACTAAATAATGCTATTAAAATATTATCTGGTCAAAAATAAAAATTCAACTTAAACCACAATTCGATCGAAATGTAAAATAAATCAACCACAATACAAATAATAATATAAAATGAAATAATACAAAATATGATTATAGATTGAGTCATAATGATGATGATGATTATTATTATAATAATATTATTGTTTGGATTACATTTGGGGCATATTATGATAAAATAATATTCATTAAAAGAAAAAAAGAGGAATTGAAATATTGTAAAATTTTGTTATTTTGATTACGATTTAATCGAAGCATTTAGATGAAGATGTTTGGCTTGTCTATCTGAAAAGTCGCTCTTCAAACTAGGAGCCACACGGCTACTCATCAAAAAGCTGAACTCCATTTACGCATTTTTTAACATAAGCGGCAATAAATGCGCTAAAAATAATCATAGTTGACCTAAATGCGCAAAACTGACATTATTTACTTTAAAAAAGTACACAAACAAAGTAAACATGAATAAATTTAATTTAAAATTTGATAGCTACACCAGGGAAATCATATAAACCTCTAATTATATTTCACTAAAACATCCAAATCAATTTTTGTACTATTTTTTTTAATTAAATTATTGAAACAATATTATTTTATTCACCTACAATACACAATTTTGTTACAGACAATTAATCATAAACAAATTAATGTAAATTAAATAAACAAGTTAACTAAATTTAGTGTAAATTTTCCTCATTTTTGATTTCATTTCAACTAATATGAGGAGGCGCGTTTATGTGTGAGAAAGAGAGAGAGAGGTGAATAAAATGGAGCTGCATCAAATTATCATTTTAAACTGATTATTATTATTTTACTGCAATCACTCTGTTATTGTTGTGCATTGTTTCACATAATAACCAGGTAATAGCCAAATAGCAAAAGTGGTTTTTGTGGTTTTTATATACGTTTTATCAATAATAAAAAGGAATCACATTCACTTCAAATTTATATATTCCCGTTTGACAAAAAAAATTGAATGCTATAATTTTTTTTAATGTTTACTGTAACTTTTCGTAATTTGACTAAAATGACTAAAAAAAGGTAATTGGAATCATCAAGCGATGAAGATGTTTTTAGATTATTTAAAAAACAGAGATATGCATCTGATAGTGACGGTAATACATTGTTTCTTGATATAAATACAACTTAAATTATTTTAACGTCATTACTTAAATTCATTTGAAATAGTGATTGAATTAAGTAGTCATTCCAACACTCAACCAACCAAACATAATTATGTTAGACCATAAACACCAATGAAATTTAACCCAAAAAAAACACGTATCCTGTAAAACGTACGCACAAACATCAATCACAACCGTCTACATAAAAAAAATACCATAAAAATCATCCCAGTATAATGCTCAACCCAATTTTCCATTCCATCGTCTCATCTATAACCCGCAACTCGGCACTTCAAAACAAATTTTCAGTCTATCATTAAGCCAGCCACAACTCAGCACATCAAAAAACATCGTACAACAACATCTCAACCTTTGAAAGTTCTTACAAAGAAACTGAATAAAAATGAAGACAACAAGACTTCAGTGTTAACACAAAAACAAAAGAGTGCAGAGTTATGCAGAATACATTGGAGCTGGAAGTGTTCCACAACAATTTTAATTTGACTGAATCTGTTGTTTCCTGCCTATGTCACTTCCCATTAAGTCAGTCAAAGAAGTCGACTTAATGCGGAAGACGTCTCTGAAAATTACATTTAAATCAAAGAAATTTGAGAGTAAATAAAATGGCTTACATGCCTTAAAATAACCAATAAACATAGTTATAATACGTAAGCCTCTTTAGTTTTTTTTTAACTAATGTGAAGTGTTTCCCAATTTTAACTAAGCGTGAAAGATTGAGAGAGAGAAGCGTGAGAAATAAATCACTGTGGAGTTTTTTTCCCGGAAAAGGTCAGAAAAATAAAAAAGAACAGAAAAATCAAAGGAAATGAGCGCAAAACATTATATATATTATATTCTATTTACTACAGTAATTAGTATTGGAAAACTGTTTGAAAATCTGAAAATGATCGGGAAAATCGAAAAACACTATAAATGCTCAATAAAGGGAGTCTATAATTCTCGTATACTCTTGCCAAACGGGAATTTCTACATGTTTCCCTTAAAAACTGAAAATTATATCGATACATACATCGTTAAAACACGACTACAGTCATTTGATTGCTCGTGGTTTGATGTTAATTAAAATGAAAGTTTATCCCAGTTTTTTCTCTTCATTTTTTTTTTTAAATGTCCCGTGCTTTGATGTGATATGATGTTAAATGTGGCTATTGTGATGCTGCATCATCATGATGGGACGCGTTAGATTAATGACAAAATTAAATCAAAATGTCAATTTATCACGGTATCCACTTTATATGGACACTTTACATTTTATGTATTGAATATCAAGTGAGATGAAATTTTTATATTTTTTTACATTAAAATGTTCCCAGTAGACATGGAAATTCAAAGTGAAAAGTGTGTAATTTAATGTTTTATTTAAAATTGCAGTGCAACATGAACATGAAAGATGGCTTCACACAAAATGAACAATTGTCACTCATCTAAATAAATTTTGAAATCTGTTTGGACATCAGATTATTTCTAAAATTTATATTATTATTATTATTAATAACATTAGCAAGTAAGTAACAACTGTCATATCATCATGTTTTAGATATTTTTGCATAAAAGCAAGCACATATTCAAATTATTTCATGAAACATGAGAAGACATGAAAATTGAAATTAGATTATGTGATTCAATTCATTCGGGAATTTATGTGTAATGTAAGGAATCATCATCATCATGTCGCATTTTCTATCACTTTATTGATTATTTTCATTGATTGCACAAAGCAATTTATTTTTTTTTGTTCCTCACACTTTTTTTTGTGATGACATCAATGTGTGGATCGACACAGAATAATCATAATATAAATTCCCAAAATGATCATAAACTATCTTTATTTTTGTGTTCTATCTCTGTGACACAGTCTGTGTGTCCATTAACTATACTGATGATAAAAGAATCTATTTTTTCGGTGTCATTTATTCTAATATTTTTCTATTTCAATTTTTTGCAGCTTTATTTAATCATCTCTAATGTACAAATATCAAGTTGAATATGAAGTTCTTTTTTATTTTATCATTATATTATATGAATAGAATTGAGTGAGTTGGTGATGAATTGGGGTTCCAATCACATGTTTAGGTATGTAGATAGCTTTATTAATGTATGTCCGTGGTATCTTTCTATGTGTCCCTTGATAATTTTTTTATTTTAGTTTTTATCACTTTATTCCCTCATATTTTTTTGTAGTTCTCATTTTTGTCTACATGTCCTATTCAAATATTCAATTAGGTTTCATTTACTTATCTGGATGTCATCTGAAATGGAAGTTTTTTGTTGATATCTGGAGTGAGATTTAATAAACTGGACGTGTTTGGAACAAAAATATAAGTATTATGGGCACTCTTTTAGCTTATGCATATTATGCGGGGTTGTTTGCGGATCTTTTCAACTTAGAGTGTATCAAAAAGTAGAGTTCATTTGGTTATTTCGATAGAGACAACAAATGTCTATCTCTATAGATTAAGTCATCGACTCTATCTAGATGGTCATGGCTTCAACTCCCATTGATAACTTTAAAACTAAGAGTCTTTTGATAAAAATTACTTAAAATTTGTCAAGACACTTCTTAAACCACTTGCTTTTCTTTAAGATTCTTGTCATCTATTGCAATTTCTTGAAGCAGAAGTCTTTTAATGATTCATTCAAGAAGAAACACATATGAATGAATGCCTTTAAGAAAAATTACTTCCATTTCAACGCGCAATTATCAAATACATAAAATAATCATCATCATCATATTTGTTGGAATATTTTCATATAAACCACAACAATGCATCATATTACACACTTTTTATATTATTTTAAAATTTTATCATCAACCTATGCAATTTCATTGAAATTTAGTAAATTTATTTCGAAATATTTTGAATTATAACAAGAGTGACTTCAATTTTATGTTCTTTAACTTGGTAGAACATTTCCTTTAAAAATTCATTTTCAATGTAAAAACAAAAATATTTATGAATATGAACAAGAAGAATTTGTTTATTCAATATCAAAATATTTTACTATAAATTCTTATGAAATAATATGAAAAAGTTCAGAGAGTGCATTTAAAAATGCTTATAAAATGGTGAATGAGGGTGATAAAGTTAATATTTAAATTTGGGTTCAAAGACTAAATTAAAATTCATAGAGACAAAAACAAAAGTTTAACAAAGTCATTATTTTAATAATTGTCTCAATTATTTAAAGGGGGTGATCACATGTGGCACCTTCAATGGTTTATTTCAAGGATAAAAAAAAGAAGGAAAAAAATTACAAAAGCAAATAAAAAAGGGGACTTTATCACTCTTTTTTATGTGTATTTATTTTGCAAACTACGCGCAACAGTTCCAATTTTTCAAGTATTTTTCCATTCAAATGTTATTTTTTATTCAGCATTTTTTTTTCTGTGAACATTTTCATTATTATTATTTTTATTTCTTCGTAACGTGAGTGGAATATCGAAAATTGGAGTGTTTTATGAGGATGACGCGTCATAACGTTTGTATTACATTTATTTTTGTTTTCCTTTTCAGATGAGAGTCTGTGTCAAGAAGAAAACTCTCCACTGGAGAGCAGAAAAAAGACATAAAACACATTTTTATGATTTTATATTAAACAAAAAAGGTTGGAAGAATGAGAACAAAATTCAATTAAAAATCAGCAATGCATGAAAAATTGGATGACACATGCTGACGAGAAATGGAATGAAGGGAAAACATGCAATAAAATAAAATGAAATGTGTTTTTCTGATTTGATCATGTTAAAGTGTGTGTTAAATGCACTTGTGTTTCCTCACTGCATTTCAATTTCATGCATGAAGCATGTATGTGATATTGGTCCTTTTTGGTTATTTAGAAGAATTTGTAATAATAATTTTTTGGGGGAGGATAACCGACAAAATTTTTTACTTCAATTAATTTCATGTCTTTACTTCCCAGAATTTCTCGTAAAACTGTAATAAGATCAAAGAACACAAAATTCGAAAATATCTCTAAGAAAAATCCATATTTATTCAATTTAAAATACAAACCCCAAAATATCAAGTTGCATTGCTGTATATTTGTAATAAATGTGTGGTCAGTATATGCTTGTGGTTCTTTTGGTTCCTTCTCATTTCCATGAAAATTAAATTCACATAGAACAGACTTTTTCTGCACATAGACATATCAAAAGTGAAATTGCATGTAAATACTTGACTGCACTTTGAAAGCTTTATAATTGAAATGGGTATTGGTTTGTGTAAATCTGTGTATACAATGCAAATTTTCCATGAGAAATTGCATTATTGCTCTATAAAATCACTTGAATAAAGGTAAAATGTGACCAAAAGTCATGTTGTATGTGTGTATTTGCAAATAAAATCACATAATATCCTTATATGTATGGAAAAGTACGATATTATTATTATTATCCTTGTTTTACATTATTATTTAACATATTGAAGTAATTTAACAGGTTGATCAATACATAAAATGAATGGTATGTTAATCTAACACCGCAACAAGATAATTGAAAAATCTTCTATTTAAATTTATTTGCTTATAATATTGAATGAAGTGAATTGAAGAGATTTACTTGTGAGAATATAATAATAAATCATCTAGAAATATTTTTGACATTATCTTACATGAACATGCATTAATTTCATCTTATTTATAAAGCAATCTGCAATATGAACAGAAAAATTGACAAGAAATTGAAAGAAAGGAACAGTAAATTTAAATTAAATTTATAAGCGCAATTTCAGTTGCATAGTTGATGCTGAAGTGAGTTTTTGAAAGATTTTACATCGAAGCAGGCGACAGCAAGAACTTCAATAATTACTGTCTTATCTCAATACTGCCCATGCTATCCAGAATCACTGATTGAAAGATTCATTAATAAAATTTCGATTGAAGTTATTGAAAAAAGTAATTTGATATACTCTTGAGCTATACCCTTGTGCAAACCTTGAGCTATGACTTAGATTATTGATTGAAGTGAAGCACAATTATATACACAATCCCGATTTTCATAGACTTTAGCAAGGCATTCGATTGTGTGGTTCATGAAATTTTACTAGACGAAATTGAAAGATGTGGATCTTTTAATGCTTTTTAGATTAATGCTCTAATCATCTTTATTGGAAGGAATACAACTGATTATAAAAAATTAAATTACAGCGAAAAAACTAAATACCACCATGAATACCTCCTATATCCGTTAACAACGCGCAAACTGAGCGAATAAGACAACGCAAATAACTTGATGGGAAACTGAACTGGAATGAGCATTTAAACACAATTCAAAAAAAATCAAACCAATACTGTCAATGTTAATTAAATCAGCGTACATGATCTCAAAACAAAGCTTGTGGTGGATGCTTACTATCCAAATGTACTAATGAATGTTGGTTACACTTAAGGACGGTCTCGACACATAAGAACCAGTACTCAGATTTTCAAACGGAATCATTTATTATCATATCTGATGAGAAAAAGTAAAATCTAGTTGAGAAATTCACTCTCTTCCGAACATTGATCAGCCACTTGAACATATTTTATGGTTTACCACACAGTTTCGCATGCTCAGAGTAAGCCTAGAAAAGATGTGTTCTAATAGATTCAAAATGAATAGTGACCATTCCAACTTTATCTCAAGAGTTCAATACAGTTTAATTTTATCAGTTTTCTAAAAAAAGCTAAAATAGGCTGTTAAATGAAGAGGCGAGTTTGTCTTAGAGAACAAACTTTGTTATCAATCGAGAAATACAATGAGTGAGAAGGAGTCTTATCAAATATATAAAGAGACGATAACTTTAAAGAGGTTGCATTGACGGTGTTAAATCAGACCATACAAAAGGATCGAACTGTTTGTAAAGCATAAAGTGGCCTCAAAAGCGCATTTTAACCTGAAGTTAATTGAAAAAAAATAATAATAATGCCTTTGGTGATTTTCTTGGTTCTTTTATGTTATGATTATTATCCTTTCCTCACATTTAATAACACATTTTCCATGATATATAACAGAAAAAGTACATAAAATCAAATATGAACTTAGACATAGACAGTGAGAGAGGGAGACAGAGAGAGAAAGTCCATTGTTATTATTAATATTATTTTTTTTTTTTCAATTTTCTTCAATGAAATGAAGGGGACAGTATACGATACGTTTATTAAGATCAAATATATTCAAACACACACATACACACTTTCAATCACTTGTTTGCATTATTTCATCCCTCATCCCTTGAACATTAAGTACTCTAATGGTAAATACACGATTTGATTGATTTGATGCTTCATCAAACATAATTTTGTTAGATTTTCTATTATATCATGATTATATCATTCCATATATTTAATCTAAATCATCATGAGTCATGGACTGGATGATTGTTGATATGAATATAAAATTAACGTGTTATAAATGTGTGTGTGTGTGTGTTCAATAATTGCACACCCAATTTAAATCCATTCGATTAATACTCAAAACACTCAAATGTTATTAATATTTTAATTTTATTTCATGCTAAATTACACAAATCCATTTTCATGAAATGACATCGATTAATTTTTTGATCTTCCCTTGAAGCTTTATATTTTTTGAATTTTGTTCCATTTTAAATTGAATTCCAATGCAATGAGGGGTTAAAATCGAGATTACATTGAATTCCTTTTAAATTTTATTTTTAATTAAGAAAAAGTTACAAAAAAAAGTTAATCTAGAAAATTCATAGAATATTTTTTTCCCCGAATAGTACAGTGTTAAATGGCACATGTTGCATGTCATACAATTGTAAAATATTGAAGTGAAAAGACATGGAACGCCATCTATCGGAAAATATTGAAGTAAACATCGAATATCCTTGTGATTTTAATACATTAAGGATGAAATTCGTATATGATACATCGATGTGTGTGAAATGCATTTTTTCTATCTATGGAATGAAGTTGAATGAAAAAGAGGGGAATTCCGCATAAAAAAAAGTAATCGTTCAAAGAAGAATTCGCCTTTTTCATTATTCTTTCATCAAATTTTGGTTTGAACTGAAAAAACTCGAATCAATTTTATATGAAAATAGACAAATATTGTAAAAAATTCTATTTTAAAAATAATTTTCAACTAGATCATCACTTAATCTCAATTATGGGAATACAATTCATCGCTCTATTATCACTATCATACGATCTTCCGATTTGTATAAATCATCATTATTTTATTATTTAATATTTATTTGAATATAAACTAAATCAATGCTAATAAATAACACTATATAAATATGTATTTTCAATGTGCCTTTCATGAGTTGTGAGTTTTATTATTATTTTATTTATTTTGTCATCATTTTGTATTCATAACGTGACACTAGAAAATTTTGATAGATTTGTTTGGCAAATAAAAATGATAATCGGTATTGCCTCGAATGCTCTTCATCAATTTCATTCACTTACACACAGACACACACACGTAATAAAATATATATGAAAAATAAAAATTATTATATTATTCATAGGATTATGACACAGGTCCAATTGAATATACAAATATTTTTAGGAAAGTTATACTTTTTTTTGTTTGTTTGCAATGTGAACTTGCACATGAAATGAATGATACACTAAAAAAATAATAATATTTAAGTATAATCTAATCATAAACATAAAATAAATGTTTTATTATCATCGTTCGTTCACTTTCAGTATATTTTTTTATTCTATTTTTTTAATAAAAGTATCATATTATTTGTTTATTTTTGATTGCATGCAATCCAACACACACACAAACACACACGAGGTTTTATGATTAGGTGACACATCAATTGAATTTTGTGTGAGATTATACCTCGATATGTGTATTTGGTTACGGAATTATGTGGAAAATTATGGGTTTTTAGCGTCTTTTTTGAAAATGCAGGTATTGTGCGCGGTAGTGCTGTCCGTCTGTGTCAATTTCAAAATGGCCAACTATGTCGCCAATCATTAAAAAATGTCACCAAACATCAGAAAAATTTCGCCGACTGATCCGAAATGGCCGACTAACCCAAAATGGCTGACTAACCCAAAATGGCTGACTAGCCCAAAATGCTGACTAACCCAAAATGGCGATTTAACCCATAATGGCAGATTAACCCAAAATGACCGACTATCAAAAATGGCCAACTGATCCAAAATGGCTGACTGATCCAAAATGGCGGATTAACCCAAACTGCAAAAACGATATAAAATCCAAAAAAACGATATTTTCATCTTAATTTTTGATAAAGGTAGCGAATTCTTTACATAGAAATGCGCTTGTGAATATCGTTCTCGATAACGTTTTAAATTTTTTTATATTACATTCATAATATTTACATTTTTTTCAATACATGGACTTGCAAAATCATTTATTTTCATAATAATTTTATGATATCACGGTATCAATAAAAGGGCATTTTATTGGTTTTCGATTTTAATGTAAAAAAATTATGCTAAATTTTCGAGATTTTTTTTTGTTGAATATTGATTTTATTAATGAATTTCTTATTTAACGAAAATTTCGGTCAACGCTCAATATTTGTTTATTTAAAAGTGGAAAATTTCATCAAAAATACTACTTTTAAATTTAATCGTAAATGCATTTTGGTTAAAATTAGTGGAAAATAACTTTAATCAAAGCAATAATAGATTGTTTGAATAATAATAATAATCAACCGTCATGATCAATTTCAAATAACTATAAATATTCAAAGTCAACTTTTTTTTTGCCATTTTCACACAAAACGTGCAAATATGAATATTAAAATTTCAAAGTTAATCATTTTTATATTAATAAATTTTTTTTTCAAAGTTATCATTTGTCCACGTCCACCGAAAACCAAAATCGTAGGTCATCGAGTAAGTGAATGTCAAGATGCTGAACATTCCGGTAAAGCTGGTAATTATTCAATAGATCTGGGTAACACGATTCCACCGACTGTGAAGGGAAGTGAATTGATTATAACTGGAAATTTCACAATTCATGAAGACATTTCAAAGGATTTTTATGTAAGATTTTGTGCGTGTTTTTATTACACTATGAAATATTTTAGTGTCAAATTTATGTTTAGTTAGAAATAGTTCAAGAAAAGTGTGTTATCGGAACAAACAAATGCAAATTTTTTAAAATTGGTCAAATCAAAAAAGAAGTATTGTGTATGGGAATTAGAGCAGCGTCGAAAAATTTAAAGCCGGAATTGAAGTGTCCACTTAAAAAGGTTTGATAAGAATTCAAAAAAACAAAAAATCAAAAATTAAATTTTTTCTCTAATTTAAAGGGAAATTACGAAGCCAAAGGTGTGAAACTTGATTTAACATATCTTACGATGATGCATTCCGTGAGCACTCACTGGTTTATAAGATTGAGATTGCTGTCAGGATCAAAAGTACCCAAAGAATATTATTGTATGGATGTTGATACGACAATATACGTATCAAAATGAATTGTTATCATGAATTTCAGTGTTCAATGTAAATATTTTTAAATATTTCATTTGATAGCTCATGTATTTCCAATTTCCTCTTCATTAAAGCATTTACGCTATCAAATTTTTTATTTTTTTTTGTCAAAATTTGTAATAATGTGTAAGGTGATTTTCAATGTAATGCGCAAAACAGATTCAAAAATTTTCTTCTATTAAATGTAAGTTTGAACTTATCTTGTATCATACTAATTTTAATGAAGACACCCATATCAGGAATAAGTCTTTCAATGTCTCTCATTCGATGAAAAGACCTCATCGCAACTTAGCAAACTTTTACCTAACTTACGAAAAATGATATTTTACTCAAAAACCGAAATATGTGCTCTGAAGAGAGTATTTTGCTATTTAATTTAATATTGACTTGGTCAGTTATGCAAAGTTGCAGCATAAAATGTTGGCTTCAACTTTTCTTCAGGTCACTTTTACTCAAAACTCATAAAAATATGACTGTTTTGTATAATATACTTAGGGGCCTGGCCAGACCCCGTCGCTGAAACTAAGGTGTTTTTTTTTAAAAAACCTCCAAAATACCTATTTCAAAAGGTTTCTTTCTGGTTTTTATTTCAAAAATTTAAAAATTGATAGAAAACAAGATTTTACGCAGCTACCCCGAATTTAAAGTTGCTAGCTCAATTAGCATATAATTAAATAATTAATCAAAAATGAAATGTGCCTTGCCAAACCCTTTCGCTTCACCGAGGGTTAATAATTTTGAAAAAAGATAAATTTGAGCATGTTTTTTTAATGTGATCTCAAATTAGTGGAGATTAAAGTTAATAGCAGCAATTAAATTTGATCACAATACCAACTACGCATCGTGATCACAAACACTGATTTAAATTTCAAAATATATTTCAATGTACTCGGATTTCGAACACATTAATATAAAGACCATCAAACATGAATCTAAAGTTTATCACATTTATTTTCTTTTTCAAGGGAATCATTTGTCCACGTCCACCAAAAACCAAAATCGTAGGTCATCGTGTCAGTGAATGCCAAGATGCAGAACATTCCAGTAAACTTGGAAATTATTCAATAGATCTCGGTAACATGATTCCACCGAGTGTCAAGGGAAGTGAACTAATAAGTAATGGAAATTTCACACTACGAGAAGACATTTCAAAGGATTTTTATGTAAGAAGTTTTTTATTGTGAAATGAATTTTCGTTAATATGAAATTTTTTCTAGATAGAAGTAACTCAGCACAAGTGTGTTGTTGGCACGAATGAATGTAAATTTCTTTCAAGAACCCAAATCAAAAGCGATACACTTTGCATGGGAATAAGAGCAGCATCCAAAAACTTTAAGCCGGAATTGAAGTGCCCACCTAAAAAGGTTTAATAAGAATTTCAAAAGAAAAATTAAAGTTCCTCATATTAATCATATTTTACAGGGAATTTACCAAGCTAAAAATTTAAAATTGGATTTATCATATGTTACAATGATGCATTCCGCGAGTACTCACTGGTTGCTAAGATTGAGATTGCTGTCACGATCAAAAGTACCAAAAGAATATTATTGTCTTGATGTTGATGCGACAATATTCGTGTCAAAATGAATTTCAATGTTAATTTGTAAATGTTTCATTTGATCACTCATATACTTCCAATTTCGTGTTCATTTAGAAAATAATACTATCAAAATATTTAATTTTTCTTTTGTTTAATGTGATTTGAAAGAGACCTCATCGCATGGTATATTCAACAAATTTGTAGGTCAGAAAAGTGCTTCAACATCGATGGCTTGAGTGATAAACTTATAAGAATTAATTTGTTATAAAAATAAAATAAATTTGAGCTTCATGCTTCTTGGAATAAAAATATTAGAATATTTAAAATTTGTTGTCCTTACTATGTAAAAAAATATTTTGGTAACCCATTGTTTGAACCAAAATGAACAAAAAATGCTAAATATTGAAAATTTAATCGAATAATCTTGTTTTTTTAAATCTCATCTAATGCAAATGTGATGTCAAATTAGTGGAAATTAAAGTTAATAACAGAAATCAAATTTGATCACAATACAAACTACGCATCATGATCACAAACATTGATTAAAATTTCAAAATATATTCCAATTCAATTGTAAATTTGGCACATTAATATAAAGTCCATCAAACATGAATTTAGTTTTTATCACATTTATTTTCTTTTTCAAGGGAATCATTTGTTCAGGCCCACCAAAAACCAGAATCGTTGGCCATCGTGTTAGTGAATGTCAGGATGCAGAACATTCAGTTAAACTTGGAAATTATTCAATAGATCTCGGCAACACAATTCCACCGACTGTGAAGGGAAGTGTACTAACAAGCAATGGAAATATCACGATACATGAAGACATTTCAAAGGACTTTTATGTAAGAAGTTTTTTTAAGTGTTAAAATTAATATGCAATAATATCAAATTTTTTTTCAGATAGAAGTTACTCATAAAAAGTGTGTTGTTGGCACGAATGAATGCAAATTTTTTTCAAGAACTGAAATAAAAAAAGATAGACTATGTGTCGGAATAAGAGCAGCCTCCAAAAACATCAAGCCAGAATTGAAATGTCCATTAAAACGAGTAAATTCAAAATTTTAGTGAAAAAAAAATCAATATCTCTTTGTTTTCTATTTTACAGGGAAATTACCAAGCTAAAGGTGTGAAACTCGATTTAACATATCTTACAATGATGCATTCCGCGAGCACTCACTGGTTTTTAAGAATGAGATTGCTGTCAAGGTCAAATGTTCCCAAAGAATATTATTGTATGGATGTTGATGCGACTATATTCGTTTCAAAATGAATTGTCATCACAAATTTCAATGTTAATTTGTAAATATTACATTTGATAGCTTATCTACTTCCGATTTCCTGCTCATTAAGACATTTATACTGTCAAATTGTTTTATTTTTTTCAAAAATTTTTGCGTAATGTGATTTTTAATGTGACAAGTGATAAATTTGATAGTAAATTCCTATTAAATGAGAGATCTGATCGCATGTGACATGAAAATTAGCAAAAGTTCAAAAGTAATTTCCATTAAAATAATTTAAATTTATTTTTTTTTTCTCTTTTAATTTTATTTTAAAATAAAATTTCAATATTTACAATGATTCTAATTTTCATGTCAAAACCCATTCAATTATCCCATTGACAATATGGTTAAAGTCCTTTTAAAACTTGACGTGACATATCACGACACACACACACACATACACAAAGACATCTTAATTTCTATTCTGTAAAACTTTATCTATATATTTTATCGTCACATTACCTTCCTTGCCTTACAATATCCTTCCAAAAGTAATGGTATTTAAAGTAAACTATAATAATAATTTAAATACATTTTGAAAACAAAAACAACATTAAAATAAAAATTTTAAAAGGAAAATGGTTACAATACATGGGTTTTACTTGGAAAAAGGTATTATTTTGCGTGTGAAGTCATATAAAATACTGCTTCGAAATGATACTAAATAGTTACTTAAAATGTTTAAAGTAAATTTCTTGTCACACACTACAAAAAACTTGATGCGAAAACATTTCGTTTATGTGAAGGAGTTAAAGATCCTTTTTATGTGTGTGTGTATGTAAAGTAAAAGTTTTTATGTTCCATTAAAATAAACATGCAAAATTAATTAAAAGGAGTCTCCATAATGTCTTTTTGTGTTTGGTTCCATGCCACCAATGCGGCAGAACAACACTTTTAAATGTGTTTATATTAATATTTTTCTCTTCTTCTTTCGCACGCTTAGTTGGCCAATGTCATTTCACACTACACACATTGCGATAAACCGAGAAGACCAAGTTTTTGATATGCAATGAGTTTGTTTTAAATTAATTTGCCTATTTAATGTTTATGTGAATCTTTGTTTATTATTGTTTTAACATTCACTTTACTTGATTAAAATACAAAAAATAATAAGTGTTTAACGAGTGAAAAGTTATTTTAAGAAGACACACCCTGATAATTGTCAAGTGATGCAATTTCTTTTTTTTTATGAATGAAAAATGGGACTGTGAAATAGTCTTAATGTGATTTATTTGAAAAATGATAAGATTTTGTATGATTTTCGTTTTTGATAGGATCAAAGTTTTATTTTAAACATATTTTTATACGATTTTGAGTTAGATTAAGTGAAAAATGCTCTTTTAGGAATGGTTTGTATTTTACTCATCCAATTGTAAAAAAATTAAAACGCATTTTAAATTCGTGGAGTTGAAAAAAAAGCTAGTCACCATTCAAGAAAACGTACATGGATGCCTTTCCGTTAATTTTTTGTATCAGTACAAGGAAAACTGAAATTTTCTATACACAAGTTTTTCAGCAACTAAAAAAAATGCAATGGAGCGAAACTATGATTTTAAACACAAATTATAATGTTAGACTTCAAACTCGTATTTTTGAATGATGAATGCTGCTCGGACAATTTTTTCAAATTCCAGCGTCCAAGTGTGCTTGTTTCATTTTACACAAGCAGTTTATAGGTAAGCAATCGTAAAAGGACTAAAGGTCCAGTACCATCAGAATCATGAAATAACAGATTTCATACAAAGAATTGACAATTCATTCCTGAAGGTGACATTGATAGTCTCTTTGATGATATTGTTGATAATATGCCTGAAGTCGATACTATTGACGAAGAGAAATTAGTCGATTTGGTTAATTATATTAAAAACACATACGTAAGAGGTCGCCGTGTAAGAAGTTTTCCAGCAAATATTTGGTGTGTCTACCCGTTGGTTTTAAACAAATACCAGCGAATAAGAAATGAAGTTCAAGGCTGGCACAGCCGTTTTCAAACATTGATAAACTGCCATCATGCAGATATTTGGAAATTTCTGGAGCATCTCAAAAAGATCATAAACAAAACGAGATATTTATAATTCAACTCACCGCAGGCCACGCACGTGTTCAATATCCCATAAAATGAAAATATAAAGCCAATCAATTGCAAACAGAGCAAATTGTTTAGTTGTGGCCAAAATGTCTAGGAACCGTCTCATTTAAATGAAACATTGTTCTCTAAAATGCACTCAAATTGATCACTTTAGCTTTACATTTTCTCATTTCTCTTTTGTCCACAAAATCCTTTAATCTTAATGAATTCTTCTTTTGAATATATTTTTTTATATGATATTTAAATCTCAAATTCATATGACAAAAAAAATATGTTTAATGTAAAGAAAACATCAGACCAGGATTTATCATAAAAATGTGTTTTGCTTGCATGACAAATTTTTTCTTCAATTTTTTTTCTCTTTTTAAATCTCAACCTTATCAAACTTAATATCTTTGTATGAATGTTGTAAGGACGTGAATTGTTTACATCATAAAAAAAAAAAATATATAAAAAAATTCAAATGAAAACAAAGTTCTGACCATTATTTAGGAAGTTATTAACTTCTAAAATAAACTTTTATAAAAGGTAGGTGGCTAACTAAAAAGTGAAAAACAAGAAGCTTTCAAGTAAAATAAAGTATTTGAGATTAAACAAAAATTTGTTAAAAGTTGTATTTTGGGTATTAACAGAAAACCAATTTTTTAAGAATATTCACCTTCAAAATTCAACTTTTAACAAATTTTTGTTTAATCTCAAATACTTTATTTTACTTGAAAGCTTCTTGTTTTTCACTTTTTAGTTAGCCACCTACCTTTTATAAAAGTTTATTTTAGAAGTTAATAACTTCCTAAATAATGGTCAGAACTTTGTTTTCATTTGAATTTTTTTATATATTTTTTTTAATAAAGACATTAAAATAAATTTTTTTTTGTTATTTACTTGTTTAGGTGATGAAATTTGCGTTACTTAACTCCTATTGGAACACTAATCATATTATTTACTTGAAAATCACAGTACAAAGATATTTATTACAATTTTTCCTGTTTTTTTTTCTAATTGTACTTTTGTCTTCTTTTGAGCTCACTTACAACAAAACTTAACAAAAGTAATCGTCTTCCTGTGTTACCAAAGTTTCATTTACACGATTGATGTTTCTATGAACATGATGATGATGATCTTTATTTCTATTCATTATTCTTCTTGTCTAGAGGCATTTAAAAATGCGTATTCATAATTGTTTGAACAATTCAATGTATAACAATGGTCATCGAATTTGTATTTTTTGTTGTATTTGTAAAAAAAATAAACTGTTAAATTTTAAATGATACCTTAGGCCAAAAACTGACAAGTTAAGCTAATATTTGTTTTTTATTTTATATTAAAGTGTTGCTGTTTAAAGTAAAAAAATCATGATAATTTGAATAAGATCAAAAACAGTAGATAATTAAATGTAGCTCTAAGAGATGATTATGGGTATTTAAAAAAAACAGTTAAATTTATTTTAAGGAAATTTTATTTCAAAATGAGGAGGAAATGCGCTTGTCAAGTTCTGAAATGCTAAACAAATAAATTTGGGTTTTGTTTGAAATCAGCGCGGTTCATTTAAATAAAACATTTAAAAAAAATTACTTCCCTCTTCTTTTATTTATTTGACTTTAAAATAAAAAAAAACAGAAGATTTCATTTCATATTAATCATAAGCGACGAACCTCTACATGACCTATTAATGAATTTAGCATAAGAGGATTTTAACATTCTAAAATATGTTTTTTTTTTAAATCTCATTTTTTTCAAATATGAGTAATCTTTATATGAACTTAATAGTCAAATGCAATTTAACATAAAACTCTTTGATTTGCTTTTGAAAGTTGATTTGATTTTATTTTATAAATATTTTTTAAACAAGTTAACGAATGTCAAAAAAAAATTTCAGACAAGTCACGAAATTAATTGATCAAAGCCATGAATATAAAATAAATGAGAAACATACTCAAAACAAAAATTTTAGAGGTAGGTTAGGATCCAAAATACAAACATATATGAAAAAAATGTATAAATTATCACATTTTACGATTTTTTGATTAATGAAGAGCAGAAAGAAAGAAATTGTAAACAAATTTCAACGCAAGAATTTTAATAACAATAAAAAAAAGAATAATAAACAAAAATAAAGATTTGAATAAGTTTTTTTTGATCGCTGCGTATTTAGATCAGAATAATGAACCGGATTTGGTGCTTTAACCGGCCGGTTTTTTATTAACATTTTTACTTTAAATAATCAGATAAAATTCAGGCAAAAAAATAAAAATAAAAAATGATGTTTTGAAGAAAGAAGTTTAGCAACTTTAAGTGTAGGTTGAATTGATGTTTATTTTTATATTCTTTTAAAAATTCAAACAAATCAAAACAAGAATAACGATTTTGTATTGGATTTGTATACACATTTATATGTCTGCTCGAAAAATAAACTTAAAATTATTCATCAAATCGATAAATCGGTTGTTTCCCCATAATAATATCATCGTGAAGACTGGTTAAGACGAAAAGTCAGACTGCAAGATGTTGTCATCTATTACACAGACGGCTCTAGAAAAAATGAAGCGGTTGGTTTTGGTACTTGAGGTCCATACTGCAAATACTCCAAATCCCTAGATGCCAGTCCTAGCGTATTTCAAGCCGAAATGTATACAAACATATTGGAGAAGAGGTGACTTGAGAGGTAAATCGGTCTACATTATCTCCGACAGCATGTCATTGCTACAATCCTTGACCTCACCAATCATTTCATCTGGATAAGTGAAAACATACTTGAAATTCCTCAACAAACTGGCAAAACATCATCGGAAGATCACATTAATGTGGCTACCAGGTCATGAAGGGAACGAAGGTAATGAAATGGCTGATGAATTAGCAAGGAGCTGAGGGAAAATTTATCGGCTCTGTGCCCTTTTGTGGATGAAATTGTGTCATCAAAGTATACCAACATCTTGACTATCCAAAGAGTTTGTGAACTGTTCAAAGAAAAGATCAGAAATGATCTTACAATAGGACAAAAGACATCTGAAAACTGCCGGGTCTCCTAACAGGACACTACCTTTTGTGCAGCCATCTTAAAATGATAGGAAGGAGTGAGGCTCTGTCTAGAAAAAAATGAAACATCAAAGCACATCCTCTGTGAGTCTGAAGCATTGGCTAGAGTGAGGATTAGCTACTTAGGGAGGGCTTATCATCTCCCTTTAGTGTAGTTAACAAAGGAGAAGTACAAAAGCACGCAAACTCCTCCCCCTTCTCTTTTTGTAGATCCGTTCTAAAATGAAGTTTTTTTTCCTCCTAAACAAAAATGTGCTTAAGTTTTTTTTAATTCGATACGTTTTTGTCCTCATATTAAAATTAAGTGTTATTAATATAACAGTTCACTGTTACTCATAAAATTCTTATAAGACTTTGACCAATAAATATTATTTTTATAACACCCGTTCTATAAATAATGTCACCTTTTAATAATTATCTTAATATTTTTATTTTGAAACATGATCGATTGTTAAAACGCCTCTTCAATTTTTTAAAAATAATAATAATAAAAAAGTATCCGGTTATTTAGAAAAATTAAAAGAAATTCTTGAATTAGTCATTTTCTATATAAAATCTAATAAAAATAAATAACATTGACGTCACAAGACATTTTATGATACTTTTATTTCCATGATTTTTATTTTGTCGTGTCACCTTACAGATATTAAACATATTTTTAACAAAAATAAAATAATAAAATTTATATACTTAGTACGAAAACAAATTATTTTTATACTAGAAAAGGAATTTCGTGCGACTCGATGACGTCTTTGTTTTAAAAATAAATAAAATTTTAAATTTGACCTTTTGTCAAGATTTAGATTAGTGCAAATTATTGAAATTATATGTCAATAATGTAGGTTTCTGTTTAGTGTTGAAATTATTAATCACTCTGTTTTGCTACTGTTATAAACAATAGATTTTTGTCGATATTTAATTTAAATAATTTCAGATACTTAAGATAATTTTGTATGGTTTTATATTATTTTTTGTTTGTATATTCAAACGTGAGTCAAAAACGTGTTATTTTGTTTTAGTGTTGGGCGATTTGTTTATTTCTAATGAAATTAGTGACCGTATTTAAGGTGTTCTGTCAGATTTAATACAATATTTATTATAAAAGGTTATTTCCGTTATTAATTTTGAATCAATTTTAATGTGATCTTAAGACTTTTTTTGCAAAGTAAAAAGACATTGGTATTAGACACAATGTCAAGGTGAATGAATGGAAAAAAGGTAAACAAATTAGTAGCACAACAGAGCAAGTCAAAAAGTTAGTTATGCGTCATTTCTATTAAGAAAAAAAAGAAGAATAAAAAGGAATTCTTCGTTTTTTTGATTTGAAACTTGATTTTTTTTTTTTTTGAAAAATGAAATCAAAACAAAAAATTTTTGTTTACTCATTTTAATTTTTTTTCGTTCTAGATTGTTGGAAAATATTTATGAATGGCGCGAAGATAGTGTGAGAATTATTTCATGACATATTTATTAGATTGCTGAATTTTATTATTATTATTATTTCTTAATGTACTGATAAATGAGGATTCGGTTTTCATATAAATTTAAAAATTATTGCTTAATTTAATGAGTTTTTGACGGATTTAATGATAAAATATTGTATGGTCTAAAATTTAAAATATATTATTGTTGTTGTTTAAAATAATAATGCAATATCCGTTTATAAGAATATTGATAAACAGAATCTTTTTGAAAATTGAATCTCAATCCTAATAGAATCCTAGTAGCATATCTCAAAATGGCGCCTCAAAATGGCGTTGAACTAACCATACGTTGAATTTTTTTTAAATTTATTCAAATTAAAATGACGTTCATATTTCGGTATTGAGGACTATTTTTTTTGGTAAAATAGTGGATACCGAGCTCTGTTCATGGATGACCAATTTCGATCAAAATCCTATACACTGTAAATGCGATTCCCGTCGAAGTTTCTCATCGCTAGTGGCTTCCATTTTTGGCCTCTTAATATCTGAAATATGGACTTGGCCAGTTCAGCAAAGTTTTAGCTTGAAATATTCTCTACAACTTTGCTCCAGGTCACTTTTACCTTAAACTTACGAAAATATGTTATTTCTTACTCAAAAACGCAAAAATTTGTATTAAATTTGAAAGCATTTTCTGTGTAAACATAAATTGAAATTACAACCAAAAAACATTCACTTTTTTCTATGATTTCAGTACAACTCTGATTAATTTTCAACTATCTTCCATCATTAATTATTTTTAAAATAATAAATCGCATTTCTACATTACATAACGACAAACATCACTTCTAGCACATATGGGTCAGAAAGGTTACTAGTGCAAACAAACTTTTTATTTCATTTCATTTTTGTTTTACTTTTATTTGTATTGTACTTGTTTCAATTTTATTAAATTATTTAGAGTAATTGAGACATAACGATCTCTCAAAAAAAAAATGGAACAATTTAAAACATGTTGTAAGTGTGCTTTTGAAGTGTACTTACATTTTATTGTGTTAAAAGCCCTTTGAAGGTTAAATCATTTTCAAAGATATTTTTCAATTTCACAAATATCAAACTTGTATTCAAAAAATTAAAAAATCATCACAAAAAGATTCCTTTGATTATCAATTTTTTATTGAAATTTCCTGCCAATAAAAAGTAATTGAGGCCCCAATCAATTTTAATCATATTAAAATTTCAATAATTGACCGATGAATGACCTCAATTTTAATGAATACGATCAAATTTATATTAATTTAATTAAATTTAATTTAATTTTCTTTATTTATAACTGTCTTAAATTGAGTAAAAAAATAATAATCATCAAATAAACAAAATGTAAGCTTTAATTTAAAGTGCAACTTTCGATATTTAATGCTATTTGGATTATTTATTTGATTGTTTTTCATTTGTAATTGCAACATTTTGTATTTAGATGATTGTTCTTTCATGTAAATTTAATGAATATAAAACATTTATTTATTTAAATTTTATTTCTTATTGCATAGTCCATTAATTTTCATTGGAAAATGGCACTAAAGCATCAAATAAATTTTTTCTCTGAAAATATTTTAAATTTAAAGTGTTGCTTTTAATTGTAATCTGGATATTCACTGGTCACATGAGTCATTTTTGTTAGAGAGATTTTGAAGTCCGCATTTTCCCTTAGAACCGAAGCGTCTGAAAGCGCAAATTAAACGGTTTTTTCAATTTAGATATGATCATCAAACGAATTTGTTGTAATTTACAAGTCTGATAACTTTATGCCTTATAACTATAAAATATTATTTTAATCTAATTTATTATATGACCTGAAATCATGTGTGTTTAATCTATTTTTTAATGCTTTTAATGATTTCATCCCTGAACCGGATCTTTGTTTTAAATTGAAATTTCAAAATATAAAAAAAGACACTCATCATAAATGAACATCACAATAATCACCATTGTTTCAAATAAATTTATAAGGAAAAAAATTGCTAGGCATACCATTTGCACACTTTTGGGCGAGACAATCCCGATTTTCGTGATTCGGCTTTCATTTATCCCGATTTTTAACATTATAAATATTATTATCAGGAAAGTCCAAAAACTGACATTGATTTCACAAATCTTTCCTGAAAAATTTTCCATGGAAGTCGTTGATGAGTATTCAGATCGATACAGAATCAAAATTACAGCGTCTTGAATCTGCGTTTTTCGATTGGACTTTCCAGAGGGCCTTGAGAGCTTTTCACGAAAAAAAATAGAAAGTTAAAGTAAAAGTCGAGGGTGTTGGGAAGGGTCCTTTGAGTCCGAAAAATCCCTCTTCGAGGCTGACAAGGTGGTTCATAAGGTCGTTGATAACTTCAGTCAATTAAAATTAATAGTTTTGAACTGTCCCGCTTTTTGCTTTCAAATCCCAAATTTTTTATTTCACTAGTCCCGATTTTTCATCAAAAGCACCTGGTACGCCTAAAAATTGCTCACAAATAGGTGAAACACTGGAAAATTAAGGAAGTCCATCAGTGCATTTGCGTTTAACACTTTTTTTAGAAATCATGTGTGGTGATTCATTTCGTATTTTTTTCGTATCCCATATTTCAGTGATCGTTGTAAGAGAAGACATATAAAATACTGTTAAAAGTGCATTTATTTTAAAATTCATATAAAAATATTTTTTTTTATCCATAAAAGAAATAAATTTAATTTTCTAGAATCTTAATTTTTTTTCTTTTTAAATTTTTAATTCTAACAATAAAAAGCAGACCTTGTTCTGTCCATTTTGTCTTTGATCTATTTTCTTTAAAAGTGTATTGTGACAAGATAATAAAAAAACAGAGCCTTTTTTTAATAATTTTGAAATGTTAATCTTAAAATTCAATCGTGTCTGTTCTTTTAATCCTTTAAAAGTCATCATCAATGTAGTGTAAAGTAAAAGTGTAGGCTGACCTTCAGGTTGTTATTTTTTTTTATTACTTTATTACTCAATTCTTTAGTCATAATTCATATTTTTTTTTTGCCTATAACTACTGGTGGTGGTAGAAGTGAGTAGACATTCTCTAGTTTAATAAATTTTAAATTGAGTCAACAGATTGTTAAGAAGATTTATTGCCCAGCTAAAAAATACATCACACATGAACAGTTGGAACTGTCGCAGACTTTTGATACTCAAATCACGGGAGATTCCAACCTTAAGCGACTTTAATTATTGTTTACTGAAATATTGTTGTTTGTATATTGAATTATGATAATAAGATGGAAAACGCAGTCGAGCATCTCATGAAAGAAAATAATTTATATTAATTTTATTCTAAATATTTTTATATGGATCGCAAAAAAAAACTGTAATAGATTTTAAAGTACAAAGTCATAAATTTACTCAAACACCTCTTTGAATTTAATTATAATTTAGTTGGGGCGTTGATATGAAATTTATATTTATTAAAACTTTTGTTAAGGTAATTTATCTTCGCACGAAACATTTTTTTTTCTAGCCAATACAAAAGTCTTAGATGAAGATTAATTGCGGATATTAAAAGATATATTTGCATATGATATTTTAATTTTTGAACTGTATCTAATTATTTAGTTCTTGGTAACATAAAAAATTAAATACAAAGTGTAAAAAATTTCCTAGTTTGAGAAGAATCTTCAATATTACAAAAGATGACCACAAGATTGATTAAGTCAAGAGAAAAAAAATCATATACAAAACAATACTAAATTTGTCCTCATCAGCTCCCACCACAGCCACTACTACATTAAGCTTTTTGTCGGCTGTCTTTCGACTTACCCTAAATTATATTCTTTTTTAACGATACTTCTTTCCTTCAAGAAACCATATATCAGATGATGTTTCATTCCAAAGAGGGCCGTTGGATTTATTTGCCCATTCAAACACCCAAAGAAACTCCTTCTTCTGTTTTCAAGTCCACTACAGAAGCAGAGAATGTGCTGAACACTTTCTTCTTCTGCTTGACATATTCTACATAAATCTGTTTTGCTTAGATTCATAATCTTAAGGTATTTAAGTACACGTGCGTGTCCTGTAAGGAATACCACCAGAACTTTTACCGGACCAGTGGTCATTCCTAGAAGCTCTTTAGTACGAGTGGCTGACCATTTGGGTGTAAGATTAAGTACGTGTTCGGAAAAACGATCTATAGTATTAAGGGAACATAACTGTTTTCTTTGAAATGTTCATCTACTCCTTCCTTGTCTTTATTTCATAATATGAACTAATATTTAAAAAAACCCCTAATTCTTGATAAGACCAAAAGACGACCTTGTAAATTCTTCAAACGCTGTGTTTGGTAGTCTCCTTACAGTTTACTAAAAAAAAATTACTTCTTATTACGATTCATATTTAATTAATTATTAATTAACTTCTCTAATGCAATTTCATTTCAAATCACTTATTTTAAGTTGACCTTTGTGGATGTAATTATTTGTGAATTTACAAAATATCCGCATAAATAATATATTTTCTTCAGAAAAAAAAAATGAATAATCATCTCAGAATAACGTTGATCATCTGATATATTTTAGATGTCATCAGAGTTATTGAATTTAATTCGATCATTTCGATTTAGTTTCAAATAAAATGAAACTAAAACCAAATTAGGAATTTTAATGGGTGATTAGTAATTTGACATTCCTCTACATCATTTTCTACTCATGTTACCTTCAATCGTAATTTTGCTTACTTGTGATGAAAAAATCGCTTTATTTCACCAGTTTTGAAGGTGGTAGAAAATTTTAAAACTAGATTCAATAGAATACAGTTGTACGTTGTTAAATGTAAATGCAATCACTCCAAATTTTTGAGTTTTTGTTTTATTTTTTTAGAAAAATTACTTACTTTGACATTTGAATTTAATGGATTTCACTGCTAATGATCCATTAACAGTTAACTCAAATTAAACGCCTATTTTACCTTCAAATATTTTAGCTAACCGTGTATTATTAATGCGTTGATGATCCATTGAGAGGAGTTTTTAAGTTGATTTGGCTAATTATTTTTCAATTAAAATGTTTGACGTTTCTTGATTTCTAAAAGTTAATTTAGTTTTCAGCCTTTCAATAATAGATCAGCTGTAACGAAACATGTATCAAATACTTATCTTTAAAAACTAAATTTCACACCTATTTATGCTAATTTCACAAATTTATGGGAATAATTTGAATCAATAATCCTTCTACTAATATTAATAATTCTGATTTGATCTTTCATCGATTTCATTTTAATATCTGTTTAAAATTGAGTTTTATATTTCATAATGTTTCCGGTCGTTAAATATTGAAATGTAATGAGGTATTAGTAACATCTAAACAAATTGTTTCCTTAATTTAATG
Organism: Culicoides sonorensis; assembly: GCA_900002565.1. Classification (NCBI taxonomy): domain Eukaryota; kingdom Metazoa; phylum Arthropoda; class Insecta; order Diptera; family Ceratopogonidae; genus Culicoides; species Culicoides sonorensis. The sequence continues at coordinate 66,414 of LN483522.1, read as the reverse complement.
CATACTAACGTGATATCCGTTAAATTTTTAGTGTTCCTTTATTTATTTGAAACACATGTCAAAGTTCAACTTTTAATGTTAGTTGAAACGTGTCTGGAATTTATTTATTCACGTTTTTCGTAAAATTAATGATATTTACAATTTTACATGGATTGAAGTGTAATTTTTCATCTCAAAAGGTTAAAATACAGTTGAAATTTTTGTGAGATACCAAAATTATCCAAAAATGTTAAGAAATCGCACAAAAAATGCTTACAAATCCTTCTGGAAACTGGTTGATCGTTAAGGGTGTGAAATTTCATGATAATTTTTGATTTATTTCACCTCAAGTCTCAATCAAACTCTTTTTATTACTTATTAAAACAATGACTTTTTAAAGGAGGCTTAGCAAAAAAAGCATTGACCATACTAAATTTTGAAGGAGACTCATCAATTCCTGAAATCTAATCTCAATCATAAAAAATTTTTATTGGAAAATAATCCTTTATAACTTTAATGACTCACATTCCAACCTCAAAATCAATGACCAATCATTATTAAATGACTTTTGCACATCCCCAAACTAATCAAAAACAATATAAAATGTTTCATTAAATTGTGTAATTTCAAACAAATTTTGCACATACACACACACACACGATCGACACAATTTCAAGAGGTCAAATTTAGTATTTTTATTTATTTTTCATGATCAAAACCATACAAATCAAGAAAACAAATGACTCGTAATAGTTTAATTATTATTAAATTTGAACATCATCTCGATCACTACCCAAATGTGTTTTATATGGAAATGGAATGAGGAAATTTAATTATTTACATCATTCAACTATCAATAGCTGAGATTTTCATATTACATCAATCAAAGTAATAATTGGGTCTTTTGTTATAAGGATTGTTATTACAAGAAAAAAGACAAGAATTGAACGAGACTTACATGGTGTCATCTGACCATTTATGTAAATCATAAAAATTATGATATGTGTGTTTGATGATGCAAAATCATTCAAATCGTGATTTAACACTTCTTTGATTAGTAAATTATTTGACTATTATGATTTTTTTCATTATGATTTTGAATATATTACCATTATAATTTTTTTTTTGTTTTTTTATTTATTTGCTTGAAATGAAATAAATGTGACATGTCAATAAAAAATGAAATTAATCGATTATTTACATATTATACAGCGGATATGAAATTTTAAAAATCAAATTGATGAATGACAAATAATTTGTTCGCGATTTGAATGAATATTCACCAGTAAAAATGAATACATAAAAAAAAATTATCATTAATCTTTGAGCCACTCAATTACTGAAAAAATTTAATGAGCAAAGTTAAAAAGATTGAAGATCGCAGTAAGATAAAGCTTTGTCAATATTTGATTTGGTATTATTATCGTCTCTTTATTCTTGAGTCATCTATGTTAGATACTTCATGAGTTAACTCCTATTGTTCTTTTTTTAAAATGGGCATATCCTGGATATTAATTTTTCTTTGAAAGGATTAACAAAAAGCTAACAAATTATTCAAGAGACAAAAGTCTTAAAACTTACTGATCATCTTAATTCATTTTTTATATTGAAGATTTAATCAAGGCCTTGGAAAAATTATATTTTTCATGGGGTATTTTTATCAATTTTCTACGATCAACATTTCAGAGCTGTAGAAGAAAGACTTGTCTAAAGCATGACAGCGCTTCTGCTCAAGCCACTTGGAATGTCACTCTATCGTTTGAGCACGGTCTTACAAGGTACTAAGCGTCGAACTCACGAGCAATATGCTCTACAAGTAAATGCTCTCAGTTTTAGAGCAGATCATGTCTTCCAAATTTCTACATTCTAAGTTGAAAACGCCCAGCAAATCACCCCGTAATGCTTGGCGATAGTCCCGAATGCGGGGCGATAAGAGGCTTTTGCAGAGTTAATTTTTTTTTTTAAATTATTTATAGCGTATTTTAAAAAAAAAAAAAAATGCATATATTGTGAGCTGTCGTACTGTCCGGACGTCACGAATCGTGAAAAAAACTGTGCATCTAAAAAACCGCAAATCGCGAAAAAAACATGAATCGCGAAACAAACCGTGCATAACAAAAAAAACAGCGAATCTTTAAAAATCCGAAAAAAACGCAAGCCGCTTAAAAAAGCGAAACGCTGAAAAAAATGTGCGTAAATTACATTTAAAAAATTTACACCGCAAACGCCTCGTAATCACCTCGCATGCGGAGCGTTTTCAATTTTAACGGCCTTGTAGCATGTGAATTGCTCAATAATTAATATTATCAGCAATAAATTCATTGCTCAGCAATATTTTTATTCCATGGAATAAGTCAACTGTTTTATATAAACATCAATAATTGATTGTCACAAAAAAAATCTAATTCAAATTTTCAAATTCTCATATTTTAAGTTGTTATAAAACATTTACTTTGATAATAGTTTTATTATATCATTATAAATAAGTTTTTTTTTGCAAACTCATCATCATCATACTTAATTCACGACAAGTGTTAAATTTAAAATAACTTTTGGCACATGCGACACAATCATAAAATACAATTATAAGATTTATATGCCTAAAGCAACATGTCAAAAATGTGAATCATTTACTCTTGAATTTTATTTTTTTTTTTATTTTCTTATTGAAATTGTTTTGATATAAAATAAAAAAATATATTGCTAATAATTTGATACTTGCCAGTTTACAAACATATAAACAATGATTCAAGGGGTTTTACATCCGGCATTCTATTTAGAATTGTTCGTTTAATGTATAATATGATTAGTGTTTATTAAGAATTTGATGATGATTGGTCCAATATGATGTCATATCAAATTTGTGTGTATGTATTTTTTTTTTTAATTCTTTTAAATTGCGATGATAGAACAATTATAAGGGTAATTTTTGTTTGTTCTGTTACGGGATTTTGATATGACGTCAAAGTGAAATCAATTTCATTTTAAATTAATGAAGTCATTTATTCAAGTTCACCTAAGAGTCCACAATGAAGGAAAGTGTTAAAATAAAATAAGGTAACGTAATCGTGCACTCAACATTTTTTGATGATGGTTTTAAGTAATTTTCAGTTGAATTACATATATGCATTTAATTTACTTTTAATTACTTATCATTTAAAAGCCATTGAATAACCCAAATATTTCATATTTTATTTCAGATTAAATGATTTAAAAAAAAATATTATAATCGGTACTTTCCGATTCATTAAATTAAAAAAAAAAAATGAAAATACACAGATTGATTTAATTCAGGAACAATCAATAATCTTATGTATTTTATTATTGTCTTGTCACACTTGAGCGATATTTTATCAAAAGATTTGATTTGTATTCATTTCTCTTTGTGAATTTTTAATAATTTTAAGCTGTTACGACATGTGTTTTACGCGTTTATGATGCGCGAGCTCTTAGTCGATCAAATAACAACTAATAATTAATGAATGTATATCAAAATGAATAAACGATGATCATCAGTGTAAAAGGTTATTATTCATTGTACATTTATCAATATTGATTATGTTTATTTTTGAACTGAAAAAAAAACTTGGCATACGACAACTCGATGATACCATGAAAGAAAGATACAACAACAAAAAAAAGTAGAAAGACCAGATTTTAAAGTTTTAAGAAACAAATAAAAATTTAAAAGTTATGTGTGTAAACATTTTTTTTTGTTGAATGGAAAAAAATTACATAAAATACTGTTACATCTCCATAAGAGTTTTGTTTTCTTATTAATAACAAAAAAAAAGTCGAAGGAGGTATTTTTCTAAAAATAAATATTAAAACCCATTTAAATTTAATGAAATGAAATGAAATGAAAATATACAAGTAATTTTTTTTGTGCAATTTAAAAATAAAATTTTAGCATTATTAATTGAAAATGTTTAAATGCTTTAATAATGGAATGATTTTACATTATCTTCATAGTGAGTTTGTGAATGAAGATTAATTGATTTATTGGATCAAGACGACGTGACGTCATTTGTAACAGTTAAATACTGACCCAAACCCAGCCCATGTGTAACTTGTAACTTGATGAGTTTTTTTCTCTGTTAAACAATGTTGTTTATATATGACAAAAGAGCACAGCAGCATGCCAATAAGCATTTAAGCGAACCTGTTGTACATTTTGTCATATTTTTTTCTGGGACAATTAAAACTTATTATTGATTATTTTCAATTGACCTGAATATGGAAAATTTTAAAAAATTAAATGGAAATTTTATTGAAATGACCTTGATTGCTGTTTTTTTTTAGCACAATTCTACTTTCCTTTTTTTTTATTAATAAAAGAAATGAAATAAAACTAAAAAAATATTTTAATGTGATTTTTTTTTGTTAATTTTAGTCTTCAAATTTGTTTGTGCCCTATTTAGAACCAACATTTTATGGTGATGCAAATTTGGGTTGATTCAAATTATCAGACGACATTAATCGTCTTAAAACCCACTAAATTTCAAACAAAAATATTGCTTCTATTTAGATATTTATTTTGAATTCACACCTTTAACTTAAACAGAGCTATTAAAAGTAGATTTAAAATCAATTTGTGTTTAAGCTTTCATGTCTTTTTATTTACAAAAAAAAAAATAACAATAAAACGGTAGGGATTAAATTGATACTAAGAATAATATTAAATGTATTTTAATTCAAATTTTATTGCTTTAACTTTATCTGAACAAGGAAAACATGACGGACAGGATTTGTTTCAAAATTTTAATAATTACAAAAAATTATTAAAAATATGTGAAAAATCGGACATTTTGGGAAAATTTGGAATTTTATTTGTTTTCAGCTCTGACGCCTAATCTTAAAGCTAATAAATAAAGGTTCATTTTAGTAAGCCGTTCTATCCGACAAAAAAAAAATTAGCAATTTTTTGAAATTTTTAACCGTTTTCAAGCTGTGAAGCCTAATCCACGAGCCCAGTGTCATAGCTAATCAATTTGACAAATCCTTATGACCTCCTCTAATCTATCTAATAAACAAAACCTGATCGCCCTCCGATGGACCATTCCGAAGTTATGGATAGAAATCAGTGTCAGACTTAAAGACTTACGGAAGGACAGCGGACAATCCGTCTGTAATAGTGCATTTTTTCTTACAAACTGCACTAAAAAAGATCAAAATTGTTAATTCCTCATAAATTTTTCTTTTTCAGACTCTGTTATTTAAGAATTTATCACAAGAAACAACAGAAAAAAAAATCACAGTCCAAAATCTAATGAGCTTAAGTAAGTGAAGTTTATCAACTTCAAAAATACAAGTTTTCGAAATGTGAACACAAAAACATAAAACAAGGGAAAAAATTAAAATCTGAAACTTGTATAATTTGTTATTATGACGGTATCTTGTTAAAAATTAATGAATATTTTGTTATTTTTCAAAACAAAAATTGTACAAGTTTCAGATTTGAATTTTTCGCTTGTTTTATGTTTTTGTGTTCACATTTCCAAAACTTGTATTTTTGAAGTTGATAAACTTCACTTACTTAAGCTCATTAGATTTTGGACTGTGATTTTTATTTTTTGTTTTTGAGTGTTGATTAAGACCCCTAACACTCAAAATCAGGCGATACATAAAGCACATTCCTTTAAGAGATGCATGTGATGTGAATGAAAATTTTATGTTGTATGAAAAAAATTTTTCCTGTACGACTTAGATATGGGGTGTCTTAGGCAAAGTTGTTCAGAATTATGAGAAGAAAATTTTGGCATGAAAATTTTCCATTTTCCCGGAAAATTTCGGAATTTTCCACTTGGTCACCCTATTTTTTTGTATGGACACCCTATAATTTTTTGATCCATAAACACTCCCACACTGAATACGAACATAAGTCTAGAACATACTTTGGGTCTCAGAAGAACCGTTTGGGCGCTACGCGGTCTGGAAGAAAATAGCGTAACAGCAATATAAAACTTGTAATAAAGCAATTAAGAAGCATTCAAAAAATTATGGAGCCTCTAACCATACTTTGTTGCACATGAGTGCATTTTGATACATATTTTGCATTTTTTTTCTTTGTTTGTCACTGACTTTCTCGTAAAATTTTTTTTTCATAATCAATTTGAACTGACAAAACCATCGCATAAGTGCATTTTTTTATAAATGTAACACATATTTAAGATCTTCAGTTTATTTTTATACTCTTATAAAAGATATTTAAAAATAAAACTAACCGCATCATTATACACAAACGTAAGATATTCTATAAATGTGACCAAAAAATATTCTACGTAGTAAGTAATGACATACAAAATAATAATATCAAAGGTTTTTCAACCCGGATCATGGATGTTGTTGCACTTCAACACATAATATGTTGTGCGAGTCCTTTTTGGGTATTTTTGCTTCTTTATAATTCTTGTTCTTTCTTCTATTACTCATTCTTTCATACGTACGTCGTAAAATACTGAAATTCCACAGGAAATTGTAATGAAAAAATAACTTATTTTATTCTGAGTGACTCAGCATTTTTAAATTTATGGTACCTATCAAATTCAGGTATTAGATCAGATATCAGATTTGTATGGCAGCTATTGAACCTGAACTCAAGATGGGCCCATACCCTTTAACATCCCACGGACTTAGCTTTTATCCTGTCATCTCAAGTAGTTGCCACCTTTATCAAGCCTTTAATTCAAATTGAGTAGCCGTAAAAAGGGACATTTGAGAATGTAAAGTTTAATGGCCGGAGCGAGAATCCAACTGTCAACCTTAACATTGATAGTCCAACACGCTAAGCACTGCTCCGTACAATCCCCAAGCTATTTAAAATGAAGAAGAAAAAAATTAATTGAATTTAGCGAAATTTTCCACTTGAAAAAAAATTGTTATCCTACTTTCGTTTCAGAAAAAAAAAAAATAAAAATTCCTAAAATTATAATTTAAAACTGTACGAAATTTAATTACATAACAAAAAAAGTATCCTATCATGCACATTAAATGTCCATTACGTTTGTCATGCATTTTATACGAATGCAATGCTGTGTATAGTGACAGTTACTGTAATAAAAATCCTTACAAGTTACATTCACGCGCTTAAAAATAATTTATACTTTTTTTTTCGTACTATTACTCAACACATAAACCATAACATATCATATATAAATTTTTGTTTTTAATAAAAATGATGATAAACTTACTTGCAATACTTCTTCTTGTGTTGCATAGATAAAATACGACTCTATGTGTAAATGCAAAAAAAAAACATCGTATTTCGAATTAAATCGATAATAATAATAAAATTTACTATCTTAACAAGGAATTTATACTTTTAAGTTATTTTCGATGTAAATTTGTAAGGAGATCTAGTAACTGTGGCAATAACTAAAAATTTATATGAAATGATATTATTTATTTATTCAACACAACAACAACAACAAAAAAAAACTTACATTTTAAGATCTATAAAAAATATTGCAATAAAGTCATAAAAAAGTTTTATAACTGAGTTCATACCCTTTTTTTAAAAAATAAAAATTAAATAGAACATGTTAATATGACTGTTTTAAACATTTAATACTTAAGTTTGAATGTTATGTAATGTGATGAAATGACGTGATGATTTCAATACAAATTCTATAAAATGATTATTAAAAGTTGTAACAATGTGTTAACTAGACAAGGAAAATAGTTTTATTGTTATTTTTAAAGTCCTATGTATTGATTCATACTAAAATGTTCCTATCGTGGGTTGAAAAATCATGCTTAAAACGTGATGACTGAAGTGTGTTTACGTTTCATACATATGAAAATGCTATTTTGTTGAATATTGAATAAAAAGTCGTATATGAGAAAATAAAAAGGAATGTTAGCTATGTCCTAAAGAAGTGAATGAAATTGTATGAAATTGAAATGAACTTGTATATTAGTGCTCATTGGAAAATTTTTGCATAATTTTAAATGACTTGCGCGGTTTTTAGTAACTTTATATTTATATTATTCAGATAAGTTTCAAATATCTGAATTGCATGACATATGGGTCCAGTTAACTCTTTTTTATGCTTTCTGTCGCTCGGTTCTCGAGTATTGCAGTGTGTTTTGGTCGCCTTATTACCAGCAATATGCCACTGAAATTGAGAAGATCCAGAAGAGGTTTTTAAATTTCACCATTTGGGATCACAACAATCTCAACTATCAGCAAATGTCTAAAATTTTCATCCTGGAATCTTTGGAAAGTGGTCGATCAACTGCAACCCTCATGTTTAATTTGGACATCTTGACTTCAAAGTTGGAGCTTCTATCCTGTCTGAACCGGTTTTGTACAGTTGTGACCACAATACATTACACTTTTTACCAACCCATGAGTAGAGTGATGAGGGAATTAAATGCAGCCTGAAATAAAATTGATTTAGTATTAGTAGATTAGAATTTAAGAATAGAATTAAGTAGTCAATGTTAAATTTTTGTAGCCTAAGGCTTCGCATGTAGTTGCCAAATAAATGAAATGAAACGACTGGAATGCCTTTTGTATGGTATCCTTTTTTTCCAAACCTTTCTTTGCAAAAATCAATTTTATCATTTTTTGTCAACATAGCTACTAACCTAAACCTTTACTCACAGACTGCATCGTCATCATATGAGCCACACACAAAACAGAATACATCTCATCTCACATATTTATGCAGAAATTAAAACAACAACACAATATTTTTAAGCTGAACTTAACATATACCACATAACTACAGGTAATACCAAATAACACAACAATGATGACGAAGGCATTACATGCAATTCACACAGATCTACACAGTTAAATTTACAAAAATGACTGGGAGTATATAAAGTGTTGAACATTCGGCAACGCGTTATTAATATAAACTCAGCTTTGATCAAGATCGCATCAAAATCTTTTTTTTTTAATTCGAGTTGTTTACTTTTTAAATTATAATTAAATTTGTTTTATATTTTCAATAAAAAAAAAAATCGAAACGTATAAGAATATTACGCGAAAGAATATTTTGCTATCGTGAGTGTAAATAAATAAATTTTTTTAAGTGTGTGCTTAAACTAATTGAATAAAAAATTAACAATCGAAGATCTTATATTACAAAATATAAGGTGTTAAGTGATTGAAAAAAAGAGACAATTTTAGTTTAAAAATCAAAACAAAGTAAGAACAATTTTGATTTGATACTCAAATTTGAGTTTTCATTTCAATATATGAAATTTGGATCACATTTTAACACAAAAACTTCAATCAATATGAATTCAAAAACTATATTAATGAAAAATAAATGCTTAAAGAAAATAATTAAATGTAAAACGATAAAATTTTAAATAAAAAAAATGTGGTTTAAAAAGTCAAAGAACATTTTTTTTTGTCGCATAACTCAAAATTTGAATTTAATTATACAAAATTAAGGAAATTTAGTTAATTTGGATTTTGTTAAAAAAATAAAGGATAAAATTGAAATTCTAAATTTATTTTAATAAAAAAATGCATAAATTTCAAAGTTTTTTAGAAGTTGAATCAAAAAAAGGCACGAGGTGTTGCTTTTAATGCATTTCATATAAAAATCACACAACGCAACACAATGCACAACGTAACATTTACCAGGATTTTTGTGTTAATTTTTTATTTACAATTAAAAATTTCAATTTTCCTTTAAATTTAATGAATTCAAATTTACAATTATATTTTTGTGAACATAAATCCACCCTTAAAGTACTTCAATCAAACATGTCCTAAATTCAGTGTGTAATATATTTTATTTTGTTTCTCAAAAATGCATAAAAAATTTTACCAAAAAAAGATATAAAAATTTATGTGTAGGAGTAAAAAAATTCACTTTAAAAAAAATATGGTATGGAACTCAATTAAAAAAAAAATAACTTTTAATTTTAATAAAATTAAAAAAAAAAAAAAATTACGAGGACAGAAAAATTGTTGTAATATGTAAAAAAAAATCGTTTTTATTTTCTTATTGCATTTCATTAAATTACATTTAATTTATTACTTTTTTTTCTTGATTAACATAAACAATTTTTATTTTTTATTTTTTTAAATTAGGTCATTTTTAATGTTAAATAAAACAAAATTTAGCAAAAAAAAGAAAGGCTATTTTCGATTCTAAAAATAATTTATTTGAAATTAATTATTCCTGATAAAATTTTTACTTTAAATAATAAAATTTAAATAAATTAATATTAAAATGATTCAAAACTGTTCTTTAGGCATGATTGATGCAAAATAAAATTGGAGAACATTGACACACATTTTAAATGTCCCACAGATCCGTAAATTTAATTCCGCTTGTAACCAAATTTCTTATTTATTATAAATTTGATCTCCAATTCACGAATCAAATATAAAAAAGAAATATGAGCAAATTCTTACAACACATGATCAAATGACAAAATTTTTATGAATATTATTTGGCTCGAATGTAAAATTTCCAAAGGTGATTGGACGACAGTTAAAATGAAATGAAATAAAAAAAATATGTCACAATTTTGATAAAATTCATTAATATTCTGGCATTAAACTTTCCAGTTATGATTAATTTAATGTGCTAATAACACTTACCAGAATATCGTGAATAATTTTAAGGTCATATTTATTTGATTATTTTATTTTAATCCTTTTAAAATAAATAAATAAAAATGATTTATAAAATTTTTACTCGCACTCATATAATACTCATATAATAAAAAAAAAAATTACATCGTGACCACTAGATTTGCATAAATGGATCATGAAAGGAATTAAAATGCATTTTTGCGATACATTTATTTTTGTACAAGTGATCATCACCTTATGCATCATAATTTGAAGGTTAATTAAAGAAAAAAAATAATGATATGTTAAATAAAAAGTAAAGTAATTATTAAAAACTTTAATAACAATAATAATAATAATATGAGAGTAAACAAGTGAAGTGAAGATGAGACACAAGTCAACCTTGACTTGTATGTTTCTGGTTCATTTTTATAACAATTAAAATTATGACGTGTTTAAAATTTTGCTTTCAATTTTTTTTTTGCTGTTTGTTGTTTTTTTAATATATTCCATTAAAAATTCTGAACAAAAATTATATATTTTTAATAATGTGACTGCAAGTAAATAACTTTGAAAATCATTGCATAAGAAAATTTAAAACAAAAAACTATTCATTAAAAAAAATTATCTTAATAATAGTTATTATGATATTGCATTCAATTACCAACATATATTATTACACTGATCAACAAAAAAAATTTTGCGAACCGAAATTACTGAAATGGAGCTTTGGAAACTAGAAAATTTTCTTAAAGAATGTTATATTTGCTTTTGTTGTAACACATTCCTAACCTTATTAGGGGTGTTTAAAGTGATAAAATCGATACCTTGCTTGAAAAGTAGTAAATTTTACGGCTTAATTAAAGAAAAGTAAAATAAAAAATCGGGATTTGTAAGCAAAGAGCTAGACAATTAAAAACTATTCATTTTTTACTTGACTGCAGTTATCAACGACATCAATCACCTTGTAAGCCTCGAGAAGAGATGCCTCAGACCTTGCCCGACACCCTCCCAGTGTCATCAATGATTTTGACCCTGACTTTCTATATTTTTTGTTATTTTTAACTTTTTTCTACGAATTAATCACAAAATCAGCTCTCAGCGCCCTATCGAGGGTCCCAGATACAAGACGTCGTAATTTTTGATTCTCTATCGATCGGCATACTCATCAACGACTTTTTTCATGGAAAATTTTTCAAGACAGTTTTGTGAAATTAAGGTCAGTTTTTAGACTTTCTGATAATAATATTTTTCAATGTTAAAAGTCGGGAAAAATCGGGAATCGGGACCTTGATTCAAAAATCGGGATTGTTCCGCCCAAAAGTGCGCAAATGGTATGCCTAAATTTAGTAAAATAAAAAACTTTGCAGATGCTTTCAAAAAATGCTCTACACTTGGTGTTTTGAACACAAAGTTAAGCTGCAGACCCATAAAAACAACGACCCGTTTTTGAAATCTTAAGAATGTTATGAAATTTCAATTTGATCTGCAGTGTCAGAACGATAAATTCATTTTTTTACATACTTTGTTGCGCGTACATGCCTAAAATTTAGGCACTTAAACCTAAAAAAAGGCATCCAATGCATAAAAAATAGGCAGCCATATAAAACCTATATGATATGTAGCACGATGCCTAGAAATTAGGCATCCAAACAATACTTTGTAGATTTTTTTTTGAAATGGAGGCATTGACGTGCAACAGGGTACCCCATATTAAGAAATTTCATTTGACAAGTTGTTAATCAGTGTGATTTTTAAAAAAGCTTAACTCACACTGCTCAATGTTTTTTTATGTTTATAAAAGTGGATGTCTAATTACAAGGCGCTTTTCACTTATCATCATATGATTACTACTTCTGAAAAAATAAAACTAAAAATTCTGAATTTCGTTAAAATAAATTAGGGATTCAACTGGCATGACGCCAATGTCGATTCTCAGATGACCAAGTCAAATGAAATCAAAAACACCCAAATATTAGCAAAAATAATCGTGCGAATATAACTTTTAATTAATTTGTACAAAAAAAAGTTAGCATCCAAAGTTCTCGAAAGAATTTTAACAAATAATTAAAGAAATTACTGAAGCTCGAATATCATGATGAATTTAAATCAGATTTCTTCTTAAGTTTTTTTTTGTTTTCCAATTAGAATTCAATGTGCGTTAAGGTCAAATTTTTTTGTTATCGTTGTTGCTTAAATTTAATTTGATGATGAATTAATTATTGAAAAGTAATACAATTTTATTATCAGAGCTTCTTTGTATTCTTTTAGTTTTTATCTAAGTGTGCAATTTGAATTCACTTGAGACAATAAATCAACTAATGAATTCTAGAAAAAAATCTGATCTCAAATACTTATTCTTAGAATTTCACATTTAAATTCAGATAATATCTGATTTAATTAAAATATTATAAAAAAAAAACTTAAGAATTACAGCTTTTGACATGTATCTGCAGTAAAACAATGAATGTTTTGTTCTTTTATTTTTTTTATTAATTATAATATAGATAAATAAACAACCGGCATATGCAAGCTTTAATAATTTATCTTGATCTTGACGCGTTGCAATTCACCATTGTTTTAAAAATAATATGAATTTAACTCTTTTCATGTTAAGTAAGGTTATGTTTATGCGATCGCGGTAAAACACTTATGGGACATTTTTTGATTCATTATCATACATGTGTGAAAATTAACGTTGTTAAAATGTGATTCAAGTGTTATTCATATAAAAATGTTAATAATTCTCATGGAATCCATTTCCTTATTTCGATTCAATTAGATGCATTTAGTAATCCGGGCCAGTATAGGTCTACTGCTGTTCGCATCAGCAGTGACAAAAGCCGATGTTTACGATCCATATGCTGATCCACTTTTGGCTGAAGCTAGTCAACAACAATCCAGTTTTGCATCATTTTCCGCCTCCTCAAACACAGTTGGACAAGGTGGTAATCGACCAAATTTCCAATCAGTCGCATCATACAGTGGTAACAATAATGGACAACAATTTGGTGGCACTGTTGTCAATAATAATGGACAAGTGTCACACAGTTCACGTCCAGGTAAGAGATTTTATTTTATATTAGAAGTTATTTGGTAGATTCGACTAATTAATTATGAGAAGGACATAGAATTTATTTAAGACAATTTTTGACCATTTAATTTGAGGAAAAAAAAAATCTAAATTTTGCAACCAAATTATGGTGAATGTGGATTTTAATTCATATTTATTTATTTATTTTCCCCCCTTTTAATATACATATTAACAAAATGAAAATTCCCACATTGGTATTAACACAAATCAAAATAACACTAAAATAGGAACTGCTCAAAAAAACTACTGGTGGATGAGTATGGGTAATGATTCTCCCTTTAAGAGAGCTGAACTTCAAGCGTCATCAGGTAATAGACAACATCAACAACAATATCAAATTCAATCCTCTTCAGGTCCTTGTAACACAAATTCTGGATGTCAAGCTAGTAGTAGTTCAGTAAATATCCTTAACACAAATAGTAATAGTATAAGTAGTAATAAAAATAACAATAAACCGTTGGATCTTTCAAATAACCCTTATTTAAATGGTAATTATTTGGCAACAAAACCTCAAAATTCCCAACCATTCCCACAAAACATTCAAAATCAAGTGGTTGCATCTAATGATGCTGTTCACGTAACTCATCATGGTTGTTCAAGTTGTCAGACGGCTACAAGTCAAGTACAAAAAATTGATTACTCACACAATCCATTCATAAGTGGAGGAAGTTATCAACAACCATCGCATGTCGTTAATGTTAATAAGGGGGCGGCATATAAGGGACCTAATTCAGTTAATTCATATGTTGTTAGTGATACTCATAGTTATAATGGTGGTAATCAAAACGGTAATGGTTCAAAAAAAAATATATACTAGGATTAGAGTAATGTAGTTTAAATGTAGTGAGCCGTTTATTGTACATCACGAACAAAATTTACACTCACTGAAATTAAATTGAATCAAATCTCTCATGATGTACAATAGACATTTCAAATAATAACTAACAATTTTAACAAATATAAAATACAATTTAAAATAATAATTCAATTTAAATCAATGAAACAGCCCAAAAAACGCAATACAATAAAGGATCATCACAATTCATATCAGTCTCACAATCCACCTATAAAACACCATGCAGTGAACAAGGCAAAATTTGTGCTCCAAAATCTTTTTGTCAAAATGGATTAGTTCGCAGTGATCAACTTAGTTTACTTGATGACTCACGATCGGTAAGTCACAAAAAAAATGTTTTTGATACATTAATTTATTTAATTAATTTTTTTGGCAAAGTAACGCATTTTGTATTTTATGCATATTATTGTTCGTACATGGTCACACGTGGGATGTGCAACTTAGTCGTGTTTAAAACACATGTTTTACACTTGGGTGTCAATTAATTTAAAAAAAAAAAAACAACATGAAAATGACGTCAATCGATTATTTTTTTTTCTTACGCATTTACTTTTGCTACTGTCTAGAACGAATTTCCCTTTACATTAACACTCATATCATAAATCGACATAATTTTATGTAAAATTTCTTTGGCATGTAAAAAATTCCACATTGTACTATTTTTATTTTTTGAATTTCATTTTATAGATGACAATAAGATATAACATACTTGATGCCATTGAAATTGAAATGAACATTCAATTCGTTACAAGTGAAATTCATTTTTTTATATATATTTTTTTTTAATATTAACCAACATACCTCAGCATAATCATTGAGTAGTAAATTGACACTGTTGTTAATGATCAGATAAAATCGAATTTTTTTTCAATTCATTCGAAAATACTAAGTGAGATGAGCATATGAAGAGTAATAATATAAAAAAAAATATAATGATAAAATTCAGCCTTGAAAGGAATGTCTCTATGATATAAAGAAAAAAATCAAATCGTTATAATTGAATGAAATGAGAAAGCGCATTCACGTTAATTTGAATATGATGAAAAAATTTAAATTAATTAACCCATTCTTTCCTTTATGAACCGTTTTTCTAAACGGATCTCATTACATCATTTATTTTTTTGAAAAAATCAACCAAATCGTTCTCCCTTAGATTTATATCACTAACGAAATGTGTTCAAAATTATAGAATGGCGATTCATTGAAGTCTTCTGTCGGTCATCTTGCCACCTTTATTTAGCCGTTAACTCAAATTGAGTGGTCAGAACATGTGATTTTGAAAGATTTTTGTACTCAAATCTCCTTGATTAAGAGGTCTTAGATTTTCTCATCGACTTTTAGTTCAAGAATATCAATGCCAACAGCCAATCCGAGCATAAAAAGGCATTTACTTGAAAAAAAAATTCAGAACTACCGATATAACTGTTACAGTAAAAATAAACCAGAAATATGATATGAAATGAAAATAATAATAAAAAAAAATAAATAAATTGAATGTAAATGACGAAAATGTGGTTTTATGCTGTTGGGGTCATATTTTATGATGATTGTAATTTTTTTAATGTATCAGTCTTGTACAAATGACCTATAATGTGAGCACCAAATCAGATATTTTTTCTTAAAAAAAAATACATTAATTTTATGTTACTTAAAAAAAAAAAGACAACTGGTTAATTTTATGTAAATGAGGCTGTAAATTTTCTAGATACTTTATCGAAAGGAATGTGACTTAAAAGGACATGAGTGGTTGTAATATTTTGGGTCAAGTGCAATCTAAAAAGAGAAAAAAATCGGTATTTATTTAAATTTTTTAAAGGAAAACTCTCAACATTATTTAATTTAATTTAAATTAAGAAAAATGTTGTTAAAATCTTAATTTAACAGTCTCCTTTAAGAAAAAAAAAACTGTGAACATGACCTACGACACTTAATTTTATGTTTTTTTTTTGCAATCTGTCATTTATTATGTGAAATAATATTCATATTCTAACTTAATTGCATGTCACATTCTAAACAAAAAAAACAAAGAGCAATTATTATTATTTTTTTCTAAATATTTCTGTGAAATCAAATTATATTTTTAATTTTAATACTTTTATATTTTATGTTGTGTGAAATGTTTAACATTAAAAACTTTGAATTTATTTCTTCATCAGCTGACTATAAAATTTGACATAAGTATTATAAATATTCAAATTTATTTATTTCGGCATTTATTTGAAACGTTATCGATTATTTTATCTAGTAGAGACATTATAAATTAAAATTAAATGAATAATGAAAAAGATACGGAAAGAAATTTTAACCTGAAATTGATCATCAATAAAAGAAGCGCACAAGCCAAAAATGACCCACTTAATGATTTATTTCAATAATTTTTATTGGAAATTTACTGGAAAGTTATTGTTGTTAATATGTCAACTTTAAAATCATAATCCTATTGTTATGGTCTTATTATTAATATAAAAAAAAATATATTCGTACCAGTGTCATTTGGAAGAAAATTAAAATTATAAAAAAAAGTTAAAACCTGAAGCATAAATTGGTGCATCGTAGTGCATTTTCAAAATTCATATTATTTAAAAAAAATGACTCGCATTGACTTTTCCATACACTCTCTCTCTTTCTCTCTCTCATTCCGCTTTTTTTGTAACTTGTAATGAAATTTTTCCTAAAACGTCCAAATTTCTTTAGTCGGACAAACTGATCATAATAGTGAATTTTTTGTTCAAACACAAATATGTGTAACTTTATAAAATGTCTCCCCACAGCTCAGCTTAAGCTTTTGAAAAATATCTTCTTTTTTAACAAACAGTTGGAGGTGTGTTTCTTTGTGTTAAGAAAAATTTTGATGAAGATCATCGTATTATTATGAATAATGTTATGAAATTATATGAAAAATGAATAACACGTTTGACAAGCAAATAATAACAACAGAAAATTATGTTTTTGAATTAAGTAATTATATTATTGAACTCAAAATTATAGCCAGCATTAAAACAGCAAGTAATTATAGAGCAAATGTTTTGCAAAACACAAAAATAGCCAGTATAAGATGGATTTTCTGTATTAGTTCAAGATGATTATAAGTTTCTTTAATTACAATTTTTTTGTTTATTATTATCTAATATTTTTTAAAATGCTTTTTACGTCACATAAATTGATTCGTAGTTTTAAAAAAATTATTTTTTTTTTATTATTAATGAATGTTTGTTTGTAAACAAAAAATAATAGACAGTGAATGGAAAAAATTTCTTTCAATATAACAAAACAGCTGATTTTCAAGTTTTTAAAAAAGTTATTATTTTTCTCGCATCAAATTGATTAGAGTGGGCCATCTTAATTTCATGATGTCTCTTGTAACTTTTCATAGCTTACTTCTATTTTCATCATTATGATTTTTTCAATGCCCTTAAGTAACCTCATAAATGGTCCTTGGGAGCTCAAATTAACTGTCAAAAGCAAAGAGGTCGACTGATTTTTTGAAAATAAGTCCCGAATAAAATTGAGTGTAAAAATGAGCTCAATATTTGCCAAATCAAAGATGGGACCTAATAGTATTCGAAGTACATACAACCATTTGGATTCATGCAGCTCCTCCTAATTGCCAAATTTGGAACTAAACATAAAATTATGAGAAATTCGAAAAGTTGATTTAAATTAAATTTAATTTAACTTTCAAAAAATTTAAAAGTTTTTAACCCACTCTAATGATCATCTTCAATTTATAAATAATACCACTATCATGTTTCAACCAATGTTCACATAAATCAAATTTTATCAAAGCGCCATCACCACACACGTTACACCACGAAAAATTAATAGCTCATCATCTTCATATAATCGTAACATTTACTGTTGTAATCGAAAGACAAAACCAATCAATTATAATCAACTTTTTGACACATTATTCACATAAGCAAATTTAAATGATTTGACAAGCACTTAATAAGCTTTTGCACACTTATCAATTTCCATTATGGCCAACTAGTAAAAGAAATATGTCAGTAAACTATCATAATAACAATTTTTTAAATCATTATTTAATGATATAACATTTTTTTGTTATTCTATCATTTGATTAGGATTTTAAATAAAATTTTAAAATGAATTCGACGATATTGCATTGGATATCAAATAGAAGAGTTATGCATTACGAAACTTTATGTTGTACACACTTGTTTTTGATGAAATTTCTTTTTTTTATTAATTTTAATTTAAAAGCGTGAAATTTTTAATTACTGTGGCAGGTATCGATACATTTAAATGGAATAATAATAAAATTACATGAGATTGTCCTATATTTGATTTAAAAAAAGTCAGTCAAAAGAATTTGACCCAATAACAGTGTGACACCAGTGGCAACAACCTTTCCCACGGGGTTCTCACTGGTGCCTCACTGGTTTTGGGTTGAGAGTGCACCGAGATTCAATGAGTTGAAAATTAACTGCAGACCCTTCAAAATTTTGGGATATCGAAGGATTTAGGGAATAATAAGAGTTTTCCCAATAAACGAACGATTGCAGTCTGATGTGTTCTGGACAAGCACATAAAAGACAGAAGCTGTTTTGTCTTACAGTCTTCCCAAGTAAAGGTTTTCAAAATGAATCAACTCTGGGATTATATTTTTTTCTTAAATTTCAATCAATATTCATTTATATTCAAACAAGTTGTCATATTATTCGAATTAAATTAGACTAAATGTGCAAAATAATTTATGATTCAAGTAATAACATTCAATTTTGTTTAGTCATGATCATCAGCTGAGACTAACACTTTAAAACCCAATTTATGAAGTTTTTTTGTTTTTAATAGAATAATAATAATAATGTTTATCACTTTATTGCTTTATATTTCACCATTTTTGTGGTCGATTTATTTTATGACATTTTATTATTATTGAATTTCGGTGGGATGTCGCGACTGTTAGTATGCTATAATGCTATGTTATGGTTTGCAAGGTTATTCACTTATTTATTGGAATTTAGGAAATATTTTAATTTAAGACGAGACTTTGTACAAAAAAACTGGAATTATTTACGCAAAAACGAAACTTGAATGGCAAAAAATCATCATTTTAAAGGAATTTTGAAGAGAATTTTATGAGCAAATGATTCAAAGTAATTTGAAAACAATAAAAAAACAAATAACTGTTTTTTGATTTGAATCAAATTACATTTAAAGTAATCAACCGTGTCAGTCATTAGCACAATTTGCACACATTGATTTTAAATAAACGTCAGATTTTACACTATACTTTTTTTTGCTTTAATGATGGCAAGTTCAATCCCCTTTTAAATTAAAAGTCATTAATCATTTTTAAATGCTGAATTTATAAATAGTATAAATAGTAAAAAGAAGAAGATGAAAAAAAATAGGAAAGAAACAGTTTAAGTTCATTAAATTCTTGAGGGACACAGATCATAAGCACCTCTTGGCCACGGAAATGTTTAACGACGTTTATTAACAGGTGTAATAATTTTAAATTATCTTTAATTAATTTTTGATTGTATGCAATTAAAAGCTGGTTTATTTTTGACGTCATCATGTGAATCTTCACCTGTGTCTTAAATTAAGAGTACTATTCAATGATATTATAAAATACAAATTATACATTGCAAAAAAAAACTCTTTTATGTTGTCTTACTTTAACTTAATTATATTTTTTTTAATTTTTTTCCTAGGAATGCGAAAGTGGTGAAGTTTGTTGTAAAATTTATTACAATTCCCAACAAGGAAGTCCTTTCCAATCAACTCAACAAGTCCGTTGCAATTCTGGAAATCAAAAATGTGTTCCATCATATCTTTGCGTTAATGGTGATTTGAGTCAAGAAGGTCTCAGATATGCAGCACGTCTATTGCCTGTAAGTACCAATATAAATTTTTTTTTATTATTATTTTAAATGGGATTTAATTTTTATTATTGTTTTTGTTTGAATGAATTGATTAATGATCAAATTACACAAAACAAGTTCAATTTTTTTTATTATGAGCCATTAACACTTGAATTGTATTTGAAAATAAAAAAAAATATAAAAATATCGAAAAATTCAAATAATTTTTTTACCCTAAAATGAAAACTAAGGAATTTAACATTGAAATTTTTTCGTACAAAATATTTTCATTGTAAAATTTTATTTTTAAATGCATTTCGACAAAGCATTGTCTTCCGCACCATACAACACGCTCAAAAAAAAAATAATTCAACGCTAAGTGAAATTTATTGTTTAAAATTTTTATTGTCTCTCTTCTTTTTTTTGTTTATTTAAAAAAATCACTTTAAAAATAAGTAAATCAAGTTTAAATTGGCAATATCTCGATCGAAATTGCTGTTTCATTCATTCATCCATCCATTTTTTTTATTCATATTGAATGCTTCTTCTTAAATATTTTTTTTTTTTTGGCCATACTTATGTTAATGTTTATAATGAACGAGATTATTAAGATGTTTTTTATGTGTTTATTAATGTGTCTAACAATTTGAGTGAATTTTATTTAATTTTTTTTGGTTTGGCGGTTTTTCGTTTTATTGACATACAAATACTTTATTTATCTTGAAGCGTTTTACAAATTATAAATTACATGGAAAGTTAAATGGAGCTCTAGCAATAGCTAATACAACACTTATCTAATTATAAACAAATATGACATGATATTCTATGAAATGAAATGAAAATGACTAGGAACTTAAGCTAATGACTAAAACTAAAAACTAAAACTAAAAAATAATTCAAAGGTGGCATGCGAGTCCAGTTGTAAGTGTTCCGGATGGAACACTGGTGGCATTAGCGGCATTTCATTTTGTTTAGGTATCCACGGCATGAAAATAAAAGAAAACATTTTTGATTTTTTAAAGCCAGGCGCCAAGAGTGTTCAATTTAAAAGTTATGTTGACTCACCTGCAGAGTCAGCAGGTATGCTGACTAATTTTGGATAAATTGCAGTCTTTGTTGGTATCTCTCTCTGAGTCTTTGGGAAAATTCTGTTACCATTTCTATATTGTTGTTTCGATGGAGCTCTATTGTGGGCGTGTACCAATCAAGATTGAAAATCATTTTCAGAATTTTGTTTTGGAGTGTTTGTATTTTTTTGATGTTTGATTTGGCTATTTCGTTGTGTAATGGACAGGCGTATGTGTATATGGGTCTTAATGCGGCTTTGAATATTAAAATTTTGTTGCTGATGTTGAGTTTGGATCTTCGGTGGATTAATGGATATAGAAGTTTAATTGCGTTGTTTGTTTTTTGTATGATGTATTCTATGTGTGGTTTGTATGTCAGTGTTCTGTCGATGATTAATCCGAGGTATTTTGCTTCTGAGCTCCATGGTATTTCGTTTCCATCAAGCACAAACGGTCCGTGAGGTAATTCTCTGATGCGTCGTCTTGTTACCAAGAGAGCTTGAGATTTGTTTGTGTTGAGGTTGATTTTCCATTTCTTGTAGTAATCAATAAATGAATGTGCTGCGTTTCTGAGGCTTCTATGATTGCTACTCCAGTTGCTGTGACCACTTATGATGGCAGTGTCATCAGCGTAGAAGGCAACAAGGCAGTCTGGTGGATTTGGCGCATCAGAGATGTAGATGTTGTAAAGTGTGGGGCTCAATACGGCACCTTGAGGCACACCTGATGTGATATTGCGAGTAGTTGACATTTTATTTTCGACTTTGACTTGGAATTTTCTATTATCAAGGAATGAGTTGATGATTTTTATTAAGTATTTTGGGAATTGCAGGAGGATCATCTTATTAACCAGACCTTTGAACCAGATTCGGTCAAAGGCTTTCTCGATGTCGAAAAACAGGATGCCGGAGGTTCGTTTTTGACTGAGGTTGGATTTTAACGGTTGAAGTACTCTCTGCAATTGACCCGTAGTTGACCTAAACTGACGAAATCCATACTGCGAATCTGGTAGGATGTTGTGATTTTCGAGGTGCTTATTGATTCTCATCAAAATTACTCTCTCTAGGATTTTAGATAGGCAGCACAAGAGACTTATCGGCCGGTAGCTTGTCAAAAGCGATGGATTCTTCCTCGGTTTTAATATTGGGATAATTGTGGCTTTTTTCCAGTGGTGTGGAAAGTATCCCAATTTTAAGCAGCAACATATTATAAAGTTTAAGAAGACTACGGCTTGATGTGGAAGATTTTTAATTAGTGTGTTGTGTACTCTGTCATTTCCAGGTGCTTTGGCCCTCTTTAATTGTTTTATGTACGTCCCTGTTTCAGTAACTTCAGGATATTCAGGAGTTAATGGTGTTGGAGTCGATAAATAATCATTTACTGAGGTGTCTATTGATGCCGTGAATTGTGTGTCAGAGTTCATGAGTGGGTTTTGATGGAACTCGTAAAATTTATCAGCCAATGCCTCACACTTTTCTTCTGATGTGAGCAACGTTGAGTCGTCATTTGATAGAGGTGGAATCGCACGGTTTTTGTTTTTGAGGAATTTTGCAATTTTCCACAGACTCTTTTTGTTATCATCAGTTGGAAGGTTTTCGAGTCGACGCGACCAATTGTCGTTCCTTAGCTGTTGTGTGCCTCTTCTTATCTGTGCCGTGAGCCTGTTGACTTCGGTTTTGATGTACGGGTCTCTATTTCGTTGCCATTCGTGTCTAAATACTTTGCGAAGATCAATTAACCGTTTGAGGTGGTTAGTTAGGCGTATTTGATATTTGTAGGGAAGAACTAGTGGGACACATTCATCTTGTGCTTCTAAAATGCCGTTTGTCAGTTTTGCTACCATGTCATCGACTTGTTCTATTGAAGTTATTTGATCTATGTTTAAGGCGCCAAAGTTCAGTTTACTCAAGAGGACACGCTGAAAAGATTTCCAATTAGTCTGATCAAATTTCGTTTTATTGAATAAAATGAAGTTTTATTTTTAAAATATATAAATAAAAAATGTTGATTTTTTTTTTTAATTTTCAAAATGGCAGAATTATCCAAAAATTTCAAAATCGCAGTTTTTTTAAAAAAAGTTTTTTTCAAAATGATGGCAAAACCGCTATTTTTAAACTTTCTGCAAAAAACCGCAGTTTTGAAAAATTCCGGCATCTTGAAATTTTTTTTAAAAATCCGCCATTTTGAAAATTTTTGAAAAAAAATCAGATATTTTTACAAATCAGGGTATTTTGGGCTTCTGACTATTTTGAAGCTCTGCAGCCTAATCTCTAAGCCCAATCCCTGAGTCTAATCTCAAAGCTAATGAGCTAAAGTTCATTTTAAAAAGTACATCCATCCAACAAAAGAAATCTTCAATTTTTTTAAAATTTTAGCCGTTTTTAACGGTTTTCCATTCCATGAGCCCAATTTCAAAACTAATGAGTTTTGTCAAATCCTTATGACCTCCTCTATCTAATTAAAAAACCTGCCCTCGCTCCGATGGACCATTCCTAAATCATGCATAGAAATCACTGTCAGACTTACGGAGTAAAACCCTCAGCCGGAGTAAAACCGTGGTCTGTAATAATAATGATAAAACATTAATTTAGTGGAAATCAGATCGGCAATCAGTCTGGATTAAAAAAAAATCTTAGTTCTCTGAGCTAACAGAAGCAAAAACACAATTTTTAAAATATTTCATAACATCATTTTTTTTCTCTTAAATTATATCAGTAACGGTAATGATTTGCATGTTTAAAGCAAATATCTCATCTTTAAATTTTAATAAGGAAAATAATGAGCAAACAAATGTACGAATTGCATGCAAAAACAAATTCTCATCACTTATTCACTATGATAAATCACAATTTTGCAGGAAAAAACCTTAAATAAACTTCAAGCACACATTTAAAAAAAATTATTCAAATTTTTTGGCTAAATTAAATTTGTTTAATAAAAATAAATTCGTACCAAAATCAGATAAGGCTTAATATGCATTTAACCTACTCATTATATTGAATTACTTTACATTTTTATTGTCCAAAAATTATTGTAATACAACAATCAAAAAAAAAACTTGTACATTGTTTGTTGATTTGATTGTTTCTTCATATCATTAAATTTCATTCTATTTATCTGTTCATTTAATTATAAAGCATGCCAAGTCTGAATTGAATCTCGCATAAAATTACTCTAAATTTTAAGACGAAAAGAAAAATACAATAAAGAAGTAAAAAAAAAATTTATTGTGTCCATCTCTCATCTCAAATGAGCCAGTGAATGAATGAAATTGAATTAAATAATAGAGCATTGTTGTAATTCATAAGATATAACTTGTAAAATGATGATGATGATGATGATGGTGAAGTTGCAAAAAAAATCTTGTTACGTTACTGTTGAAAATTTAATTCAAAAGTAAAAAAAAATTACATAACTTTTATGGTATTAAAAAAAAATAAAAAGAAAAAGGGAATTTTCTGACCACGAGCTATAATATTAAGTTACTTTTAGGAGAGAGATTGTATGTGAGGAATATAAATGAATGGTTTAATAAAAATACACACGTGAAATGTGAAAGACTCAGTGAATTAAAGTTGTAATAAATTACAATTTTAATCGCTTTTTTTTTGCTAAGTAGTTTTAAACTTTATTGAAAAAGAATTTAAAGTGAAATATTTTAAAAGGAGACAAAATTCATGTATGAAATAAATTTCTTGCTCTGGTATGTAATTTTTGTGACGACATAAAATCGATTAATTATGCAAAATTTCTTGTCGATTTGGAAAAAATGCGAATATTTTGGGAATGCATGCTGTCTGTCCGTCAATCTGTGTCGCAAGCCTTAACACCCAATTCTTTGGACATTCCGGCCGACTTGAAATGGTGTGCTCACGTCCGTCTTCTATATTTACATAAAAATGATGAACTCAATTTACGTTCACGATCACATTCAAATTTTTTTTATAAATCCTGAAATTTATTTGACTGATTGAAATCTTACGATATGTCATTGAGGGCTTTGACCAAGCGACAACTTTTCACAAGTCAAAAGCCAGTTAAATGAACTAAAAAGTAAAAAACAAGAAATGATTAAAGCAAATTCAGACTGAATGTAAAATTTCAGCTGATATTCTCAAAATTTAATGTTTAATCAAAATCACCGATTTGTCTTGCATTTTAAAAACCATAAAATTTAACTATCGAAACATAACAATTTTTTTAACAGCCACAAAATGGTTAAATTTATGTTTATTCGACTTCTTTTTTTGAAAGACAAATTAAGTTGAAAATTAAAAAAATATAAATTTAATCCTGCTGCGTTAAATTAATTTGATTGACAATTTGACAGTGTTGTAAGCAAAGCATTAATCTGTTGATTTTGAATGTAAAATAAATTAAAGGAGTAAAATTGTTTCGTAAGACTTAAACTTTGATCTTTTTGAACTGTATTTTTTTTGAAGTTTTTTAAAAAATTTTCACATTTAATTCAGCTCAATTTTAATGATTTTAAAGTCATCGACATAAAATCCAACGATTTCTAAGAAAATTCTCATGTACCATCTCTTGGTGAAGAAATCTGCAAATAATAATCAAAATAATGCATTTCATCGAAATTCAATGAAAAATGCAGTTTGCATAAATCAAATCACATTATTATTCAATTTTTGAAAGAATAACGGTCCTGTCGCATCTTTGGGTCGTAAATAACTTCAATTCAAAAGTCATGTCATTAATAAATATTTCCCATTAATTTTATTCAATTATTACACATGAAGATTTAGCTATTTAATTTTTTTTATTCTTTAATTAAATTTTTATGATGCACAATAAATTTTGCAGAAAAAACTTTACAATATTTGTCATCATCACAATATTGATTACAAATAATGTTCATTCTTTATTCATATTTTTTGGATATATTTCTTAAATGTGATTTCAATTTTTTTTTTTGGTATTTTAAAATATGAGACAAAATTCATCCAATAAAGACACCACATAACACAACATAAGCAGAAGACAAAATCTCGTGTGTGATAAATCTGTTTCAATGTCATTTCAACTCATATTCGCCTTAACATGAGATGCAATCAACGATCATCATGCAATTTTAAACCATAAATAATGTGAATAATAATAAAAATTATGCTTCAACTTCATACCAATACATTTTTTTTTAAATTTTACGAGTGTGTGTGTGTGTTTGCTGATGATGAGTCTCAATCTCTCATGTTAAGTCAGAGAAAAAAAAGTTATTACCGGTATAACCTTAACATTTTTTGCACTCATTAAAAATTAACATTAATTTTAAATGTCATAAATAAATAAATAACATAATAAAAAAAAAGATGTCTCTCTTATGAGTGCTTTGAACTCAATCTTATGTTAAATGAAATCGCATCATCATATTAAAAGACATTTGTATTACTTTTATTATTGAAATTGAATAGAATTATTGCATAATTTTAAAATAATTATTAAAATACGTAATAATTGACATTGATTGACTCATAAACACTCAATATTCCAGTCAATCTAATTCATTTGAAACTATTTATTAGATAATTTGTCGTTTTTATTATTTTTTTGATATTCACTCAATCTAAATGAGAATGAGAGTTAATTATTAAATTAATAGTTATAATAATAATGTCAGATGAGAATTAATTGCTCGTCTCTGTTTGCTTTGTAAATTTAATTTATTTTTTTTTTGCTCAAAAATTCATTCAGAATATAATTAATGATTATGTGTAAAAAATTAGGTAATTTAGCGATCTTTTATTGATATGACCACATTTTTTAAGAAAATAAAACCAAATCCTCTAATTGAATTTAATTTTTGGCTCATGAATTTTTTTAGTGCATTTAATGTCTCTGCAAAAAAAATGACATTGCTCAAATGAATCATTCTGGCGATATGCGGTCCTATTGTGCTCATACCACCCTCTGAGAAATAAAAGCGTACTTTTTAAGCTTTAAAGTGTATATTTTACGCTTTAAAGTGTAAAAATTACGCTTCAGTATAAAAATTACGCTTTAAAGCGTAAAAAGTACGCTTTCAAAAAACCAAAAGAACTCAAATTTTCAAAAAACTCAAAATATTCAAAAAAAAACCCAAAATATTAAAAAAAAACTCTAAAAACTCAAAATATTCAAAAAACACACAAAATTCTAAAAACTCAAAATTTTCTAAAAAAAACAAAAGTTTCAAAGAATCCAAAAATTTAAAAAAAATCAAAAACCCAAAATTTTCAAAAAACCTGAAAATTTCAAAAAACTCAAAATATTCTATAAACTCAAATTTTTTTTTTGACTTTTCGAATATTTCGAATATTTTGAGGTTTTTGAAAATTTTGTGTTTTTTTAATTTTTGATTTTTTTGAAATGTTTGGGTTTTAGAAAATTTTGAGTTTTTTGAATAATTTGAGGTTTTATGAAATTTTGAGTTTTTTGAAGTTTTTGGGTATTTTGAGTTTTGTGAAAATTTTTGGGTTTTTTAAAACTCTTGGTTTTTTTGAAAATTTTGAGTTCTTTTGGTTTTTTTGAGTTTTTTTGACCTTTTTCACAATTTCACAATGAAAGCGTACTTTTTACAAGTACTTTTGAGAAATTAAACAATATATAGAAAATTTTAATAAATTCAAGCCTTAGCCCAATCCCATTCACTGAAATGATAGGGGCCAATTAATAAGATTCAAATTAACTGTAAATCTCATAATCTTCATCAAAACTCATCATGAGAAATAAAATCACACAGATAATCACACAATTGCCCCGTCAAAAAAAAAAACAAACAAATTAACAAAATTAAATATTTTAAATCCACAAATAAAAACAACATAATATAAAATAACATCGCGTACATGTTTGGTCATTTAAATAATTTGAAGTAATTAACTGTCTGGAATTACGCAAATCACATCATACATATTTTTGTCGCATCAGACAAGTGATGATCAACTCGCGATGTTGAGTTATTACGAATTCACATTTTTATCATTATTTCAATTTAATTAAACACATTTTTTTATTATTTTTATTACATATTAAATTGCAAACACATTTTTATGATAATGAACTTCACTACATACACACATTTTAAATTTTGCATTTTTGATACAACAACACAATGTTGTGAAAAAAAATGTAGTAGCACAAAAATTCACATCAAAATATACGAACGATTACTTTAAAATACTATAAATTTGTATTTAGTTTAACATTAAAAAATAAATAAAAAAAAAGATTGTTTGCTATTGTACGCAGTAATCGTTAAATTATAAAATGATGATGATGATGATGATACGTGTCAAACTGTTGTATTTGAATAAACTTAAAAGTATTTTGATTATTTTATGACTATTTTAAAAAATTGTAAGATAAAGTTCAAGTAGGAGCAAATTAAATGTGATTTTATTTAAATTATTAAATTGAATAGTATCAGTATTGTAATTGGTTTTAAGAATCTCTAAAGATGAATATCATTAATTGAACTTTGATTCTTTCGATTTGTTTGATTCATGGAGTGATTATTTTAGTTCCGTAATAATGGGAATTTTATTTTTATTTTTAAAGAAATCATTAATATGCGATTTTAAAACAAAAGACTTGTCAACATGAGAAAATTAAGCAACGAACCTTAATTGAAAGTGTTCTGTCATATACATTGAATAAGTTAGAATTTATTTTACATTCTCAAGTTGTTCTCATGAGAATTTTTTTGAACTCTCATAAGTAGGTGAAAAAAAGCGGAAAGGAATTCAAAAAAAGTTCATTTTCCGTCATAATATATGCATATGCAATATCGGAATGATCAGTGAAAATTTAGAGATTGGAAAATTTTCAGGTCACTTTTATCTTGTAAATATATGATTTTTTTTAAGAAAAATAGTAAAATTTGTTTTAAAAATTTCTCATTTTGCCATTTTCAACATTCCCATCGGTAAATTTTATTCAAAATGCATTTGCAGTTTAGTATTTCCAATTGCAAAAATCATGCAGCAAGTCCAAAACAGTTTTTTGATATCAAATTCTTCACCGTGTTGAAATATCCTACGAATTAAAGGAAATTCCTACGAATTTTTAAAGTAACGCTTTAAAAAATTTCCCTTATAATTTCCCCTGTTTGTTCGGCTGTATCTAGTCCTTCGTTTTCCACTATTTTTTCTTGGATTTCTTGCCAATCGCCAGAAAATAATCATATCTCGAAAAACCATGAAAAATTCGTCGTACCGCTCTAAATCGATAAAGCCCTTTAGATATGATTATTTTCTGGCTATTGGTAAAAATTCCACGAAAAAACAGTGGAAAACGAAGGACTAGATACGGCCGAACAAACAGTGGAAATTATAAGGGAAATTTTTTAAAGCGTTACTTTAAAAATTCGTAGGAATGGAGACATGACGCGACCATGAAAATTGATTTTGTCAATTTTTTCTTAAAATGTTACTAAAACATCAAAATAAGTCATTTCCAACCAAAACTAGGCTTCTACATTGATTATTTCTCTTTTGAAGGAGTTAAAATAAATTTTTGCAAAATTTTAAAAATAAAAAATAACATTTTTTATCAATGTTCATGTCTCGCACCATGTCTCGAGCTGTGTCTCGCTATGACACAAGAGTTTTACAGTGTACTCAAATGGTGCTGCTTTATTTTAAAAAAAATTGCCAAACAAAGTCTTCCATTATTATTTATAATTTTATTTCACATTAAAAAAAATTACAAGTACTTAATCAACAAACAAGCTGTGGGAATTCCCTTACAACCAAAAACTACCTTTTACTTGCGTCTCATCAAATTGAGTAACACAAATAAGTAATTATAATCCATCATTATATCGCAATCTCCAAAATTATTATCAAATTAAAATGTTAATGATACTGTACAAAAAAATTCAACTTACACACAAGGCACTTTTAATAACAACATAAAATGGGCTGAAAATTTTATCAAAAAAAAGACATAATTAAAATTAACAAGCAACTTTAAAATAGTTGTAACTAGTAATCAAACACCATTTTAACTCTAAAAAAAAAGATGACCATTCATTATTAGGTCAATTACAAATATAACATGACTACCGAATGTCAATCACCCAGAAACAAAAAAACATCAAAGTACATTATAAAATGACATTGAAATTATGTTTCAATTAAATTTTTTTTTTGTATGTTAGTTTCTTTCAATGCATCAAATCTCATGAGAGTGTGTATTTCATTTAAAAGCTCTTAAATCTATGATAGATGTTGTAAAATAATCACCACGTTGAATTAAATTGACATTTTATTTACACAACTTTAAAATTAATATTAATTAATGTATTTTGGATTAAAAGAGAGAAGCATAAGCGCCTCATAATCACACAAAGATGTGCAACACATGCGTGTACAGATGATTGTTAAAAATTATTATATTTCAATTTGTTTATTAATCAGAAGTCTGTGTTTGGTGTACGTGTGACTGACCCACATAACTGCAAGATCATTTTTTATTATTTGCGCAAGTTTTTATATTATTTTTTTTTTTGACAACAACAGCAACAACAACGCACGTCTGTAATGTTAAGAAATGCATTTTAATATTCATGCAACTTACAACAACAATTTATTATCTTCTCATCTCATATCAGAAATTCGAATTTTTGTTAAAAAAAAAGTCAATTAGTTGTACCTTTTAATAAATAAATTATTAATGAAGTTACCTATTCAACACGAAATATATATGCCTTATAAGTATATAAATGATGATTAGTTGAAGATTAAGTGCAGACAGAAATGACAAGGGATCGTGAATCTAATTTTAATCGTTTCTCAATTGTGTAAATGTGTGTCATACAAAAATGAATTATAATTAATATTAATTTTGGTCCCAATTCACATTTTTAAGTGAGGAAATTTTTTTTTTTTTTCTAAGTTCAATTCAAAAAAAACCACATTTTTGATGATGCATTTCACAAGTCACATAATGTCATAATAATAATGCTGTTCACTAAAAATTCAATTTCATTACTGTCATAATATTTGACGAAAATTCAAATATAATTATATCATTATAACAAAAAAATTAAAACTTGACCTACACCAAAAAAAACACTCGATATTCATCGATTTTAAATTAAATTAAAAAAAATAAATATTTAATTATAATAATGATGATTTTAATGTTAAACTAGGAGCACTCTTAAAAATAAAACCAGTTCAGACCACAAGTAATTATTTTGCTTACAATGTTGCAGTTCATGAGCATAATTTTCAATGTTACTGCTTTTAATGCTTTGCAAAAAAAAACCACTTGACTTTATTGAATTTATTGGACGTCTGATTGATTTTTATTCAATTCAAATCAAATTAGATGTAAATTAAATTCATGTCAAGTCAATGCAAAAATTGATCTTTACATATCAGAAAAATCATTGAGGGGTGTCAAGGATCACAGATATTCAAATTCAAATGCAACTAATTTGTGTAAATTTCAGTTAAGGCACATTTTAAAAGATCATTTTTTACATTAAATTACATGTGATTTTTTTTTTTGTTCGTTATTACCATTAAAATGATTGTACTTAAAAAAAAAGGTAAATTATGTGGTTTGGCGATACACAATAAAAAAAATGTAAAAAAAATAAAATTCACAGAAAAATACGAAACACTGAAAACAACAACAAAAAAAAAGAAGATGCAAAATCAAAATTAAGATCTTCACCTTCAAAATTTACTTTTAATGAGTGTGATTTTACTTTTAATATTACAGAATCAAAACAATTATTTTTTTTTTCATTGTAAAGGTCAGTTTGAATAAAGCAATAAAATAAAATGAAAATAAACAATGTGGATCCAATTCAATCAGATCTTCATCACGAAAATTAAAGGAGTATGTAAATAAAGTGTTTTTGTTGTTTGTTTGATTTTTAATATCAAAAAAATTGATGAACACAAGACAAAAGAAGTTCCTTAGTCGTGCGTGACTGTTTGATCTAAATCTTCATTCATTTTATGCGTAAATTATTTTTTTTTGTTATAAATGTTATTGAAATGGGTTGAATTTTCGTTATTAATTTTGATGGATTCATTCTCTTATGAATGTCTAAAAAAGCACTTAAATTCAATCTGCTAATCAAAATCTAAATCTCTGATTCATTAACATAAAATTAATAATAAAATTTTGAACATAAAAGGAGAATCTTACCTTGAAATAAATATTTGATGGAAGAAGTTCATTTTACATGAACAAACATCATATTGTTATGCATTTTATGGAAAACTACCAATTAAATAGATTGAATGCAAATAACGCGTCATGAAGATGCAAAATAACTGAAAAATGGCAAATTAAAATTTCATTAGGTATGCTAGATATTTTGATGAAAAATCGGGAATATTGAAAAATTCGGGATTTGAAAGCAAAAAACGGAGCAGTTAAGAACTATTCATTTTTTACTAGACTGAAGTTATCAACGACCTTATCAACCTGCTTGTCAGCCTCGAGAAGGGATTTTTCGGACCCCCACCCTGTCGGAAGTAAACTCCTGAATTTCAGGAGCTCAACTCCTGATGATTAGGAGTTAACTCCTATTTGTCAGGAGTTAACTCCTATTTTTCAGGAGTTAACTCCTAATAATCAGGAGTTACCTCCTGAAATTCAGGAGTTATAAATAAATAGTTTTATAAAATTCAAAACGTAGAAATGAAACAAATTTTAAATCAATTAAATAATTTATGGTAATAAAAAATCTAAAAACTCAAAATTATTAAAAAAAAATTTTATTCAATTAAATAATTTATGGTAATAAAAAATCTAAAAACTCAAAATTCTGAAAAAGTAAAAATACTGTGTTTGAATTAAAATTATATGATTAACGCGAAAAAATAGTGGACTTTGGCTGAATGCCAAAGTTGATAAAATCGACAAAATGGACTTTAATTTTTTAAAAATTTTTACTCTTAAGTTAATATTAATAACTCACAAAATCAGCACCCTCTGGAGTGTCCAATCGAAAAACGTATATACAAGACGCTGTAATTTTTTGATTTTCTATCAATCTGCATATTCATCAACGACTTTTTCCTTGGAAAATTTTTCAGGAAAGATTTATGTCAGTTTTTGGACTTTCCTAAAGAATGAAGGACAAATCCGGAAACGATTCAAAAATCGGGATTATCCCGCCCAAAGGTGCGCAAATGGTATGCCTAAATTTCATCCTTCATTCAAATAAATCAGAAACAGTAGAAAATTATACCTTTAAGACTAAAATGGATTCATGATAATATCAAAAATGTTCTACCAAAATCGCTTTCATTGAAATTTTTTCCATGTTATTTCATTGAATAACATTCACCTTGTAACCAAGTAACCAAGTCTTCTTTCAATTTTAAGACAATATTTTTATTTTTTTTAAGATTATTTCACAAAATTTCGCCTGTGCTCCTGCCAAATATTAAATTTGACGTTCATTCCACGAATTCTTTAAACAATAATTTTTGATTATATAATAAAACATTAATTCAAACTAAGGCGAATCAGGTCAATAATTTTTAATCACACCATACACTTAGACAGCACCGTTTTATTATTTTATGATTATAGTCTAATGAGGTGTTTCTTTACCTTTATTTTTTGATCTCCGTTTTTTTTTATTGTCTTAAATTGTGTTATAAATTTTCATAAATTTTATGAATATGTGCTAATAATCTGTTAGTTTGCTGTTTTTTTTTATGTTCAAAGTGTCTTGAGGCAATTTAACGTTAAATGTTTATAGCCTTTAGTGTTGCTTCTGTTTCAAATACAAAATTTAAATATAATTTACAAAAATCTATTTCAATATAATTATGATGGAGCTTTAAACAGATGATTTATAATATCAATTATATTAAATAATGATTTTAAGTTATGTAAAGCATCATCAATGAACTTTGAGCTGTGTGACTAGGGCTATTTGAGGTTCAAGTTATAATCACTTAAAAAGATTATTTTATTTAGTTTTATTGATGTTTCAAAGAATTATTGAAAAGCTGATTATATTTCAAAATATAATAAAAAGAATTCAAGTAATCATAATACAAAAACAAAAACATGTTACGTGTAAATTTTTCTCCCACATAAAACTTATTGAATTTATATTATTATTCAAGTTAAATAAAAAATATTGTGAACGATGCGGATTTATATTGACTGATGTCATATTTTCTACCTTCTATACTTTTAGTTTTTGCCTTTTTTTGGTTAGAACACATTTGCAAATTATATTATTTTGTTATGAGTCATTGGCAAAGATACTTAAATTAAGTATCTGGATATTTTTATTTGAAAATTCTAGCTACCATTAGCAAAAAATTCACATAAGAGCTCAAATGTAACAGAAACTGAAAGTGAAGTGATCTGAAATTACATCAAAATAAGCAAAAATCACAATTTCTCACAACAAAAAACAGTCAACAAAAAAAAAATTTAAGTACGAATTTACGAAAGCAATGACGAATAAACGAATACACAAAACACAGATGAAAGACAACTGAGCGAAAGTTGGTCAAAGTGGGAAAGGTCATGTTTTTTTGTATTATGTGATGTGCGACTTATTTTTTTTTTGTTAACAATTCGATCGAAGATCCATTATTACACGCAAAATTGATGGTGTTACAGATAATTGAATGTGTTTAGTGTTTGTGTGAACGGAGCTCAGCAACGACAATAAAACAACTTTTAAGGATTTATTGTCGTTTGCAAATTAATGGCATATCTCATGTTTTTTAAGTTATCTTCTTGTTTTGTGTTGTAATTTATTTGTATGAATGAGATTGCATCTTTCATCTTTTTTTAATGAAAAAACATGGAAAACACTGGATTTTACATGATTTATACGGATAGTTAACAAATAAAATAAGTTAAAGATGTGACTTTTTTATTATTTAACAACATTGAGATAATTGCCTAATGCTTATTAATTTCATTTTTGTTCATTTTGCTTGTGAAATAAAAATTTTAACTTCTTTAAAACTTTTCATCATTCTAAAAACTAAAATTCAGTTCGATATCACACCGTTTCTGCTTTAGCGCATTTCTTGACGACTTTGAAAGAATAATGCGAGTGTTTGGGTCACTTAAAAACCCTCCGAGTAGCACTGCGAAGAGGTTAGAGAGATATTTCCATCCTGTCGGAAGAAAACTCCTGAATTTCAGGAGCTAAACTAGTTTTTAGGAGTTAACTCCTTGACATTAGGAGTTAATTCCTGAAATTAGGAGTTAACTCCTGCACGTTAGGAGTTTAGCTCCTGAAATTCAGGAGTTTTTTTCCGACAGGGCACATTAAATTACAATTATATAAAGATTCAAAATTAAGCCTCCAAAGCTTATACAGAAGTTTAATTTTAAAACAATAAGCCGTTTTTAACTTTTTGGCGTCCGGGGCAAAATCAAAAAATTTATTAAAAAATATTTTTAAAAATCGATGAAAAAAGTTAGCAAGTAAATTCTAATGTTTTGGTTTAAGGGCTTTAAATGGCAGATAGTTGTATTGAAATTTCCTAAACGCCCGTGTTGCCCACTCCTTACGCCCTGGTTATGAACCGAAAAGAATCCAGCTGAACCTGAAGTCGACGAGTTTTACGAAATTTTTAGGATAATGCTCATTTATTCGGGTTTTCTAAGTTATGTGAAGATTTAAATTTGTGAAAAATACAGTCTTGACGACTTCTTTTTTTTGAGTTTTGACACTTATGGACCCATGTAACAATAAATGCATTAGTAGGTCTTCCATACTTGATATTTCCAAAAATGATCTTAAAGTTAATAATCAATTCAATTTTTCCTAAAAATTCTAATTCAAGCTGCTCTTTTTATGAAGAGAAGAACTTTCTTTAGGTTTCCGACATCAGACAAATTTAATCGGGTCAGTAAGACCCCATATCATGCCTCAAGTGTTAAATTCACCACATTACACATAGTATCAATTTTCTCATTTGAACTCTTTGATATTATATAGCAGTAAACCCTTTCAACCTCTTCACATTAATGTTTGATAGTTGAAGGGACAATAAATTGGTAATAAAACAGGTCAAACTCAATCATAAAAAAAATATTATTTCTTTTTGATAACATAATCAAACATTTTATCGCCATTCAATGTAGTGAAAACAATAAATCAACATTTATTACATCGTTATTATTATAATTTTTACACTTAACTGCTAACACTCATTCAAAAGGTTCACAAGAATATGCATCTGAATGCAACAAATTATTAATAAAATAATAAAAAATATAAAGTTAATGTATTAAAAATTGTAATAAAAATCGTAAAAATCTGAGACAAACCAGAAACGAAATATTATACTATTATTATGAAATACAATATAAAAATTTCAAATTTACATTTTATACTATTTGAAACACAATTCCATAGATAATGAAATAAAGTGCAGTAAGTTGAAAAGTATCATCATAATAAAAATACACGATTTGCATAAAATATCTAATCATGTCTTTTATAAACATTCCAAAGTAATGTAATCGAGTCTTGGGACACCAGAAATAGTAAAAAAGATGCACTTTTTTTTACTACCCGTGTATCTTAATGAATGTTAAACGTTGTTCACATTATTTATCTCAAAATAATTTAATTTTATTTATATATATTTTGTAATATATTATAACGACAGCAATAATAAAATAAATATTTAAATTAAATTCATAAATTAAATCAATGTTTCATTCTTTTATGTGTGCTGCATGCATGTGTATATAAATATGTAGACAAATTAGGTATTGCTGTGTCTCACTGAGTTTGTACGCCAGTAGTAGAAATTAATTTGTTTTTTTTTTTTGAACTATCGAAAAATAACTGACCTGCGCCAACTAATTCGTGCTTTTTAGCAATTATTGTTAGTATGGTCTTGCCGTTAGCAATACCGGCTTATGTGTTTTTTTATAATATTTTTTAAAGTGAATGTACCGGTCTCTTCGTTGCGTATGATGAGAATTTAATTTATCAAGATAAAAATCAATGTTTTTAAGAAATTAAAGAAAATTTATGTAACTTCACTGAATCATATTTCTAAATACGCTCATTAGGCATTTTAATAAATTATTTTACATCTTACCGATTAAAATTTTGATAATTTTTTCGATATTCGAGTTCAATTAGGGCGCGTAGAGTTTTCGGCTACCTTAATACCTTACATTATATAAAAAATATTCGTTTAATTAAATAAAAAACTTCCTTTTAATTATTTGATCGAATTGAAGTGGTGAAACGAGAAACTGCTACCATATAGCTCTACACACCATCCAAAGACACGTACATGATTGTACCAAGTCCTGAGAGACCAAAAAAGATAAAAATTTCAATACGTTGATCACCTAAATCTTGTCGTATCAGTTGAATCTCAGTCGATTACTAAACATCTTGTACATTATCTCTCACAAACTCTTATTTTTTTGTATTTTTTAATTAAATGAACTTTGACACGCAATCAGTTCATTTACACGACTTTTAATTAATGAAAATCATGTTTCAGATGCAAAATTTTATGTAATCTCCTTCTGAAATGTACGCCAATATTTGAAATAAAATCAAAAGTTGTAGTTTTTTCGTAATAAACCATTAATTTAATAAATAAAACTTGAAATTCATTTAAAGCGTAACTTTAATTGAAAAAAAAAAACTAAGGATAAATAATTACCTGAAATAAATCTTGAGTGGTTCAAAAATCCAATTTTACATCATGACCTACCTCAAGTTTTTTTCCGTTATTATTTGATAATTAATGAGTGTGTCTGACTCTATGTCATTAATTCATCTAAAACTTAATAAAAATTAATTTTAATGACACACTAATTCTCAAAAATCTAATCCACCCAAATACGTTTTTTTAAATTATATTCATATTTTAACACATTATTAGCACTCAAAATTGATCAAATATGATGTTTCATTCACACGTGTGGAGGTTGTACGTTGAAACCTTGAATACTAATAATAGATCAACCCAAGCCATTATTACATAAATTGAAATTATGAATCAATTTGCTAGACATGATTATTGTCATTATTTTGATTGATGAACGATGACGTTAGAGCTACAATTTTGCATTGTTACTTTTACGAGACCTTTACAAGGTTGCTTTTGACAAATTATTTCAATTTTTCTTGAGTTAATGTTTAAACAAATTTAAGGCATCAATTGAATTTAAATTTTTTGAATAAACGTGAGCAAATATTTGTCTGGTAAATATTTGATCATAATAATTTTATTAACACTTAAACCGGTTGTGCTATTTTCCATAACATAAACCATAGTTGGGGTCTTTCAGACCCCAATCAAATTTTTAAAATAAAAAAATATTTCTCATAATGTTATTCATTATTATTATTTTATTCATCAATACATTTTATAATCAGTATGTTACACCAGTCTTTCGTTTATAATTATTAAATATTAAATGAATATTATGAATTTTTCATAAAAAGGGTCAATTACGATACATATTATCAAATATTACTATAATAATGAGATATCACGAAAATAGAAAAGTCATTATACATTTTTGACCTTAGATTTACTTTATTAAAATAAGAAAAGAGTTAAAACTCTTCAATATCACAACGAAATTGTGGTAAAATCAAGGATAAAATGTCATAGATTTAAGACAAAATTTGATAGCAACCACGACAAATTGGTGCTCTATGTTCAAGACATACAGGTTTTTTTGCACGATCCACAAGCTAAAATTGTTTTTCTGTCTTTATCACGCGCACAAAACTCTTATCTTTTGCGCTTTTCCAAAGTTATTATCTCATTTTATCTGGACAAAATCGCTGATGTTTCATCAGATTCAGAATCTTCATTCAGAATAGTACGGATTTCTGTTCTTAATAATCATCATCTGAACCAGAATAATCTGCTCCCTCATCTTTAGAATCATCATTCTCATAAAATACATTACCTAAAATCGAAATCCATTATCACAATTTATAAATTTATCCTTTGAAAAAACAATAACGTAAAACGTATTTGGGGTCTATGAGACCCATTTGTATGTTTTTGGTACGAAGAGTTGAATTAAAAAAGATGTTATTGGTATGACAGTCAAGTATCAACTGAGACGAAATTATACAAACAAAAAGAATAGGGTTGCCCATACAAAAATTTTACACCCAAGTGCTGGGGTCGTAGAGACCCCGCAAAACCGGTTTAAGTGTTAAGACCGGCCCTCAACTGTGTCAAGATAAATTTTTTGTATGAAAATTTAAAAAAAAAAATCACGTCATTTTAACCGGCTTGTACTTTTAAAATGAAATTTTACAATTATTTTCATATAAATATGAAATAAAAAAAAAATTATTATTATTAATATTAAATAAATATTCACCTGTTCAATGTCAAAAAGACATACAAGTAACAATACGATGCAACTGCATTTTAATTTAAAATCTACGACAAGTGATTTTACTTGCTTGCAGTGAATTTACATTGAATTCCAACATTAAGAAAGATTTATAGGGATATGCAAAGCAGGTTCATCGCATGGGATTTCACACTTGATATAAAATTAAATGGCATTTTAATGGGAGTTATTCACAAAAGGCACTTTTATTGCACATTATTGTGTTGCCATTGAAAAATATTTTTTCAAACAATCGAAATTCCTACGATCGATGAGCTAATCAACATGGTTATAAAAATAAACAAATCTTCTTTTGATAAATATTTTTGTCTTTACATTTTTTTTATGTGTTTAAAAGTGAAAGTGCAAAAAGTCAACAAAAATTGGGTCAAAAAATAGCAAGAAATAATGAACCTGAATGGATGAGTGGATTATTGAATGAATCGAATGGATTATGATAATAAAAAAATAAACGATAATAATAAAGATGAGACGCGATAATGTTATGATTGTGGGTCAAAAGTCTTTTTGTTGTTGACATATAAAATGGTATTTTGATCATAAATTATAGGTTTAAGTGTGAAATGTGCAAAAATTTCAAAAGAAGTAATTGAGTAATAATCATATTAAATATATTAAGTTAATAAAATATTTCATTTTGCTTCTTCTTTTTTTAGGCCAAAACTTGTTCAAATGGTGATGTTTGTTGTTCAGAAGCACGAGCTGCCGATAGTTTTCCCGCAGCTGCTAACTCAAATCCATTGACTGCTGATGGATATGTCATTAAAGTTCCAGATCGTCAATATTTACCTATTGAAAGACAAGATGAAAAACCTGATTCAAGTAACAATAATGGAAATGTCCAAAGTCTGCCAACACAACCACCACCTGTTATTTCAACAACATACCTACCATCCACAACACGTCAACCTCAAACTCAACCACCATCCCAACGTCCAGTACAAACTAGACCAACCACTCGTAGACCACAACGAGACGAAGTACCCCAACCAGACACAAATAATCCAGCTTTCTTGATTCCTGCTTCATGTCCAGCTGCTATGAATTGTACACAACGTGAATTCTGTGATGCAACTGCAACAATTAGTAAAACTGTTGTTGAAATGACTGCTGATCAAGAGCTCTTTAGTGTACCAAAAATTGAATGTCGCGATCGTGTAACTGGTGTTGATGGTGTTTGTTGTCGTGATCCCGATTACACAGATCCATGGCCAACTGAAATTTTGGGACAATATCGTCCAGATTTATTAGGATTCGATGATGGATCATACAAACCAGAAGCATCAAACAGAAGATCAGTTTCGATTAAAGCATCTGCCAGTAATGTACAACCACAAAGAGTCCGACCAAACACACCTATAAGAGCTAGTGCATCAAATACCGTCCAACGAACCGTTCAACCAGCTCAAAACTCAATTTTCCCACAAATTCGAGTTAATCAAGCACCAACATGTGGAAAACGTGATAAGGTAAGTGAACTTTTAATTTGTATCAAACGAAATTTAACTAAAATATATTTACATAGAATGCTGAACCTCGTGGACAAACTGAAACTGAAGCCAACTTTGGTGAATTCCCATGGCAAGTGATGGTTGCCCGTGAATCTACAAAAACTCTTCTTTGTGGTGGTATTATAATTGGACCAAAACATGTGCTCGCAACTGCTAAATGTGTACAAGGTGTTCGTACCAGTGATATTGTTACAAAGGTAGGTGAATGGCAATTGGGATCAACTGCTGAACCAAAACCATTCCAAATTTTGCATGTACGATCAGTTCAAGCGCATCCAAAATACAATCCAAGCACATTGGACTACGATATTGCTGTAATTCATTTGAGCGAACCAATTAAATTTGATCAACATGTTTCTCCAATTTGCTTAGATGAAAATGAATTAAGTAACAATTTAGATAATTGTGTTACAACTGGATGGGGCAAAGAAGTTTTAAGAGGTATGTTTGAATTTTACATTATCATTAAATCAAATTCAAATAATAATTTAATTTTTAGTCCATGCTCGTGATGCCATTATGCACTACACTGATGTTTACATGATGCCACAAGAAACTTGTTCCGATTATCTTCAATCATATGGTTTTAATGCTGAGTGCTCTCTTTGTGGTCATACCAGAATCGATGCATGCCAAGTTGATCCAGGAAGTGCCTTAGCATGTCAACGTCCTTCAGGTGATTATGTCTTAAAGGGTGTTTACAGTACCGAAACAGCTTGCAATACCGAAAGTCAATTGGTCACATTCACAAAAGTCGACACACAATGGGTGAAAAATGCAATGAACGGTAATGGTCGAGCAATTCCATCACAATTTCAAGCACAAGCAACTGAACAACGCGAATATAGAGTGAAGCCACAAAGTGGATATTTACCACCAAGAAACTAAATTAAATTTCATTTTTAGTATGAGACAAATACGTAAATTGAGATTTAAATTTAACAACACAAAAAAATGTATGTTAATTTGAACGAAATTATTATTATTATTATTGATATTAATTAATTAAATTTGAGATTTTGAAAGTTAAGGAAAATATTATTTATGATTAAACAAAAATTATTACACAAAAACATATTAAAAAAACACAATTTAGAGAAATATTTATTATTATTAATCATAAAAATATCAACGAAAGCATAATTATTTAGTTTAAACAAGAAAAACCTCAAACTGCCTTATTGATTGTTATAATTCTAGAGTTTCATATTATTATTTGTTTGTTTTTTATTTTTTTAATTGTTAACTGTTACTAAAGTAATTTCTAAATGTTAATTTTATTTTTTTTAATTTCGTTAAACAAAAGTCTTTCCAGATTTTTTCGTTGATGTTATTGTTAAATGTGTTAAACTGATATTTACCCCAATGTTTTTTTCTTATTATTTAATAGTAAAATTTTAAATTAAAATTATTGATAAAAGCAACAAAATGTTAAACTGTTCTTAAATCCTCTATTTCATCAAAAAAAAACACAGCTTTCAAGGCCAACAATAAAAAATGGAAATTATAGGAAAAGTATTCAGATCTATTCTAAGAAATATTTAGAAAATAAGTTTAAATTTATTTTTTTTTATTCATGCTTTTATATCGAAAATAATAAATTTAATAATTTAAAGAGAAAAGAAATCCTTTTGTAAATAGTATTTTATGATTTTTTGTGACCAAAATGTCTACATAAAACTAAATATCTGCTTTAGCTTTAAAAACATTATTCATTTTCAATTAATATTAAATAAACTTTTGTATTAAAAATAATTAAATAATTATATAAATAAAGAAAATTATAAATAAGATTTAAATTGTTTTTACTTGTTACGGATTTTTTTTTCAATTTTGCCTAAAGGCGCCAAAAATTCGCATAAAAACTCATGTTTTTGTACTGAAATATTCAAAACAATGGTCAGCAAAGTTGAAGGTCTTTTAAAAAATCTACAATTTTTCCATACAAAGTAAAACTCAATTTCTTACAAAACTATAAAAA
Organism: Culicoides sonorensis; assembly: GCA_900002565.1. Taxonomy (NCBI): domain Eukaryota; kingdom Metazoa; phylum Arthropoda; class Insecta; order Diptera; family Ceratopogonidae; genus Culicoides; species Culicoides sonorensis. Next base: position 23,162 of record LN483522.1, on the reverse strand, counting down.
GTTCCAGATCATTAAGGGCTATCCTACGTTATTCAGGGTGATTAATCTGATTTGCTTAAGATCGGAAGGTTTCGAAATGCTCCGGTATTTTGCTCAACAAGCTCTCAAGGCTGAGCAATTATTTGTGGTTCAGTATTTTTGACCAAATTTTCTCTTGATTTTGAGGACATTTTAAACTTTTATGTAAGATTTTAGATTTTCAGACTTTTTGCTACAACCATGCTTATAGGGCCCTAAAACGCTTTAACAGTGTCCCTAAGTAATTAACAAAAATGGTCTAAAGCGATTCAACATCGGAGATACTTATATGAAGTACGAGAGAAGAGAGACAGAGTGTTATCGGAGCCTTAACAGCTACTTTATTTATAATTAGTTGCTTTAGTTGCCGTCGTAACAGCCCACGGCTTGACAAGACATGGTTGAGCTTCATTCAATTAAAAATATTATTTTTAACCAAAATCAATGCTTTCGATTTAAGTTATTCGGCATTATTGCGCCTGAATACAAGTCAAAGCCCTGATTCCCATGATTTACAGTTAATAAAAGTTGAAAAATCTAACGGTTTTTTATAAAAGATTTTTTTGAATACAATTTCAGTGTTACCATTTATATCATGAAGGTTACCACTATGTTTCATGTTTTTTTTAACTTTAAATTTAAAAACCGTGATTTTATTTTATTAATTCAAAACCTACATTGTAAAATAAAATATCGAGAAAAACGACAATTCAATAAAATAAACTTATTTAATTGTAGTGTTGCCGATTAAAGTTTTAACGGAAAATAATACTATTTTTATCAAAATTTACTATTTACAATAAATAAATATTGAATTATGATTAATTTTCTGTAAAAACTACACATTTTATGTTGCAATATTTGGTTTTCCTTCAAATGTCATTAATTAAAGTTAAAAATAAGACTTATTTAATGAAAATTTCATTCTTACAAACCACAATCAAAATTTAACGACTTTTCTTACAGTTTTTCAAAAGTGAAATATCAGTCAAAGGAGAAATTTTTTACCCCCACCCTTTATTTTTATTATTGTTATTGTGTTTCTAGAAAAATACAAATTTTGAACAAAATATTTACTGACTTTTTTATAGTTTTTAGTTAATTTAACTAAAGAAGTTTAAATTAAAAGTAATTTAATTTCCTTCATCATATCACTACAATGCAAAAACTAGTGAAGATACAAAAAATAATCAACTAAATATAAGTGAATTCAACAAAATAAAATTTACCGAAAAAATTCAGTAGTGTGGGAAGAACAGTGCAAAAAGTCACGTACTCGTACAAAGAAATTTAGTTTTTCTAAGTTATAGCAATCAAACTAAAACGTAATATATTTACAAGTAAGAATAAATCAAAATTAATCATCAAATTTACATGTGCAAAAGAGGTGTGTTTTGTGACGTAAAAACATGACGCGTCTTAATTTGGCCTTCAACTGAAAATCGTACGATATTTGCCTCTTTATATTTATTTTTATCTAAAAACGCCACCAACTGTCCCAATAAAATACGTTACAACGTAAAGACTTCCTTGTTTACAAGTCGCGAAACAAAATAACATTACACAGCTTAACAAAATAAAATCGATGTGCTTGCTTTGAAAAATCCCGAAACACGTCAAAAAGATTTTTCAATCCTGTTTATTTTCCACTTTGAAATTTTAAAATTCACTGATTCGTGTTTGTTTTATGAAATAATGAAATTTGTATGGAAAAGAGCCATTTTCCCTTTAAGTTGAAATTATTACATATCAAAGTTTAAACTATTCTGAAGTTAATTTTGTTCCAAAGTGTCAAGTAATTTATATCGTTGGAAAGAAGGCAGAAAAGGCTAACAGAAAATATAAATTTTAATATAGTTTGCCCAATTAGGGTTTCGAAGCAATTGTCCAAGAGTTAGATCATTGAATTTTTACTTAATATTTAAACATTCATATTTAGTTAAGAATGTTTTAAAAATCATTGTATTTACTAATTTTGATCTTGTTCTTTCAAATTCTGCAATTGATAGACGAAAAAAATAAGCAGAACTTGATAAAATATTGGATTTAAAAATTCATGTGATTTAATAGTTATTGGACAATTAATCTATTGACTAGGACAGTAAATTAGTTTCTGGACAGTCAATTTAAATACATATTTAATCAAATTATCACTATTTTCATCAATTAATTTTTTAGTTAATTATGTTTACTTTTGATTTCAATTAATAATATTTTATAAAATCTTAATTTTCCTTGATATTTTTGAATTTATAAATTTGCCATTTTTCATCACATAAACACAGTCAAATTTATTGTCCGGCCATATTTGACACACAACAAAATGTTCTGTTCAAAAACATATGTTTTTTGTATCTATACACATACGATAAAATATTGTCCACGCAATTGATTATTGTGCGTCTCATAATATGTATTTGCAATGGATTTTTGATTTACTTATTTTGTTATAAAAAATGTGATTTAATTACAAAAAATTATATTAAATCAAAAGTTAAGAGTCTAAATAACTCAAATATGTAAAAATAACAATATAAATATTAAAAAATGCCTTTATTTATTTAAGTTGAAAATAACGAAGAACAGCCATTTTCTTATTATGATGCAGAGAGGTGAAAACAAAATTTTCTTTTAAAGAATAAAGTATATTTTTTCACATAAATATCAAAAAAATCTATTAAGTTATACAGTGCAGATTCTGAATTATCTGTCACACTTGTTGTTTTATAAAAATATATTAATTTTCATTGATAAATTAAAGAAAACTCTTGATGCGTCCTAAAACTGTTCTGTCCCAAAACTAATTTGAAACCCTATATTGGGATTGTTCAGGCTAAAAATTAAAAAAAAAAGGAAAAATACTTTATTTTTTTGTATTTTTTGAACCATATTTAATATAAATTGAATATTATGCGGGCTTATTATGATAAAATTTATATTTTCTGTTAGCTCTTCTTGCCTTCTTTCCAACGATATTAATTACTTGACACTTTGAAACAAAATTAACTTCAGAAAAGTTTAAACTTTGATATGTAATAATTTGAACTTAAAGGGAAAATGGCTCTTTTCCATACAAATTTCATTATTTCATAAAACAAACACGAATCAGTGAATTTTAAAATTTCAAAGTGGAAAATAATCAGGATTCAAAAATCTTTTTGACGTGTTTCGGGATTTCTCAAAGCAAGCACATCGATTTTATTTTGTTAAGCTGTGTTATTTTAGTTTAGTCGTAATTTGTTGTGAGAAATTATTAATTAATCATTTTTGTGCAATAAGTAAATATGTTTGTTATTGTTATATTTATCTAAATTGCATCAAACATATTTTTTGGTTCCAACAAATAAACAACACACATGTATAGGTGCATACAAGCCGGTATGTAAACGGGAGAGATTACTATTGCGCTTGCATAATTTTAATTGAAGAAAAAAATGAGACGAAATTCGGATCTTCTATAAAATTTTGAGTGTGAGTGATATTAGGGGTTGTCGAAATATTGAGTTTTGAATTTTAGAATCGAATGCAAAAAATTTAAATTCTAATACAAATAAAGTTAAAAATGAAAGCCCAGTAAAATTTCAAAACATGCAACCACCTGACATGATTAAACCATTATATCGCGAGAATACAAAACACAAAATAATATTTTTTAGGTATCTTTACAGGACACGACAAATTTACATATCATCTGATAAATATGAAATTGATCGAAAATGACTTTATGTTGATTTTGCAGAGTGAACTATGAAACTGCTGAACATCTCGTATGTGATTGCGAAAAACTTAAAGTTAAAAGGTTTAAGCTTTTTGAGAAGTCTTACCCAGATCCTCAAGATTTTGAAGGTCATCGACTAAAATTGATTCTGAAATTTATGGAGGACTTGAATATCTTTCAGGATTACGCGTATTATTTTCCACTCTGTATTAATTTTATTATTCTTACAGTATCCTCAATAGAATCCCAGGGACCACGGTGAAGCTTTTTTCATATTTATCTGTCCAAAGGTGTTTTTCCAATACTTGACTAGGGTCTTAGGGGCCCTCTTACCCTAATGTGTACAAAAAAAGTCGACTTTTTAAAAACAATGGTGTTAAATATCAAAATCTTCAAAGTATTTTCATCCAAAATTGGAAGCATTTTCATCGCGACATTTCTTGAAATGTTCATATGGGTCCTAGGGACTCCACCGGTCTTTAGTGTTAAAGTCATAAATTGATAATTTGATCAAAAAAACCCTAAAGTTCAATTTTCGTCCACCTCTAATATCACTTTTACTATTCTCACTCATATCGTCACAGTAATGTATTTACTCAAAAAATATTGTTGATTTGTGATTACGTGAGAATGAATCGTATGATAATTTTAGGTTTGTTTTTTCATGACTATATATTTTAATTCACTTACAGATTACGAGCATTAACAGACGAACAATTATTAAAGAAACAATAAAACTTAACATAAAGAACTTAAAAAGACAATTAAAAAAAAACCAATTCTATAAATTTTCAATAAAAATACAAACAAATTACAAAACTTTAAGGAAAAAAACAATAAAACCAAATAAAATTCTAAATTTTTTAAATAATCTTCAATCAAATCAAATCAATAAATAAAAATATAATTAGTGCAGTGCAAATAATTTGATAACAAAAATTTGATAATAATATTTTGTATTCACAAAGAAAATCCACAATCTTAACACATTGTAAGCACGTACTCCAGCATTTGTTTATTAAAAGTGAACTCAAAACCAAACCAACTGAATTAAATTGAACTGATAAAGGTCAAACAAATTTGCAAAAAAGTAAATTCAAAACAAAAATTTTTTGTTGATTTTATAAATTTTTAACATACACGCGTCAAAAAAAAATATTTATTGGGAGATCGTAAATTAAAAAAAAAATTTGAAGCAAAAATGCCACCAAGCAAGTTGGACGCAATTTACAGATCACTCTTACTCACAAAGTTTTTCACAAAAGGATGGGGAAAGCCAGAAAATTTACAAAGGTATGTTAATTGTTGAATTATCACAAAAACATGAAAATGAATTTCAAGTTAATAATATGTGAATTTTAACAAAAGGGGTATGATAATAAAAAAAAATAATTTAGTAAACAATTTTTATCTAGAAATATATTAAAGAGTTCATAGACGCGATCATTCGATTTTTATGATATGACATAGAAGACATACCTCTTAATACATGAAATACTCATACAAATCTATTTATAGTACGATAGAGTAAAAGATAAAAATTATTACTATCGTAGTTGGCATCAAGCTCATTATATGAATTTCTATGCTATTTAATTTTATTGAACCCGGTATTTGATGATAAATTATTTGTCATACTACGAGCAGTTAATAAAATTAAACTGTCTAATAATTTTCTTGTCCCTAGCAATTATTTTTGATAAGATATTTAAAGACGTGATCAGTTTGTTTACCCTTTAATTGAATAAAAGAAATTCAATGAAGTCAATGCATTTTAACCAACCATGACCTTTTCTCTTATTGATGTCTGATGATCCTTAAATAGAAATAAAGATTGTAAATATATTTTTTAATTACTCTTGATGAATGAAATTTCACAATAATGAATTGATTTAATTTTAATCATTCAATTTTGTGTGTACATGCATTTTCCTTACATACGTATCTGAATCAGCTGATTTTACTACGCATTGTAAATTGTATGAGTGAATGTAAAATAACGGAAATATTTGTAATTTATTTTAAATTAATTGTTTTCATTTTTCTTACAGACTTTTTGAATTCCGCAAAATAATTTCAAATCGTGAAACGTGTTTCAACCTTGTACCAAAAGATTATCCGGTTGAAATAACCAAAGAAGAAGTCACATCTGATTGTCGCATAATCGATGGAAAATTTACTACACCGCTTGAACTGTATTTACCTGGACTTGTACCAAAAGTTGCTCAAGATGCTCACTTTCAAATGGTCCTTCCTCTTAAATGGAAAGATCCCGTTCACAAGCCAATGTGCATTCATCTTGCTGGCACTGGCGATCATGTAAGAAATTTAATGATTTGTTTCTTTATTGATAGTATTTAATTTTAATTAATTTTTATAGTACTTTTGGCGGAGACGTAATTTGATTGTAAAACCATTGTTGAAGGAAGCCAATTTAGGTGCGATCATTTTGGAGAATCCATTTTATGGTTCAAGAAAACCGAAAGATCAGAAAGCTTCATCATTGCACAATGTTTCAGATATATTTGTAATGGGTGGCTGTTTAGTATTAGAAAGTCTCGTTCTTTTGAACTGGTGCGAACGAAATGGCTATGGACCATTAGGTATCACTGGCTTGTCAATGGGAGGACATGTAAGAATTACTTAGAATTTTCTCCAAATTAAAGTTTTAATTTTAATTCTTTGTATTTCAGATGGCTTCTTTAGCAGCCACAAATTGGCCAAAACCATTAGTACTCGTTCCTTGTCTGTCCTGGTCAACAGCTTCCGCTGTTTTCACCGAAGGTGTTATGTCTCAAAGTATAAACTGGGATGTGCTGGAAACCCAATATTTTGCCGATGGAAATTATCGTGAACGACTTTCGAAAATGGTGACAGTAATTGATGATGCATTTTTAGCTGGTCAAAAGTTTGTTAAAACTTATTCAAAATCCATGCAAGAACTGAAAAGAGATATCAATGAAATGAATCAATTAACTGCAACAACACCATCAACGGATTCTGTTAATCTTGAAATTGTAAATGACTCAAATGAAAGATATGAGAGAGTTAAATCCAGATTAATTGACATCAGGGCACATCAAAATAAATTGAATTTGAGTGAAAACTTACTCCATAAACTGCTTTCAACGGAAAAAACTGAATTAACATCCGAGGAAATTAATGAGTTAAACGAAAAAATTAAATTGGCATTAAAGAAGTTAAAGGAAGAAAATGGAAATGCAAATGAAAATATCACAAAAAGAACAGTATTAAACAGCAATGATGAAAATTCAAAAGAAAAAATGGTACTACAGTCAGATACCTCAAATAATGAGAGTAGCACAATTTTGAGTTCAGCAATCAATGTTGGTCGAACTAAATTAATGAATTTAATCTCACCATCATCGTCTGCATCATCATCATCAGTATCCACCACTGCCATTGAAAAATCTTCAAATTTACCAGCACCAATTATACAACGAGAAAAATTCGATATTACAAAAACCAATTGGTGGGAAAGAGAAGCCACTCAATTTATGCGTGGAATGATGGACGAATGTACTCACTTGAAAAACTTCTCAGTTCCATTTGATACGTCACTGATAATTGCTGTTTGTGCCAAAGATGATGCATATGTTCCTCGCGAAGGTTGTTCAAGTCTTGAAGATATCTGGCCAGGAGCGGAAGTTCGTTATCTTGATGCTGGTCATGTATCTGCATATGTCTTACATCAAAAGTTATTCAGAAGTTCCATAATTGAAGCATTTGAACGAGCAAAACTCATTTATCAGTCTGAACAGAAACACAAAGAAGAGTTGGCCCAAAGAAGAATTGTATTCGATGATTCGACGACTTTCAAAGACCGAATTCGAGAAATTCAACTTTTGAAACCCTTTTAAAATATTAATTGTATATATGTAAAAACAGAATATACAACTCACCAAAATTAATTTTTATACTATTTTTAAGAAAAAAAGAATAAGTCATAAGAATTGGATTTATCGCTTTGAATGTGAAATTATTAGACTGAATTATTATCTGATAGAATATTTTTGTAAAAATTACAAATGTATTAATTTTATACTTTAAAAAAAATTATTCACAGAATAAAAAAAAAACGGTGTACAAAATTTTTAGTTTTATAAACACAATTAATCTTAGATTTTCATTAAAACAGTAAATTAACCCTATTAGAGAATATTTTACTGAATTAATTTGAAATCATTTTTTGTAAATAATTTCAATTTAAATTGAATTATTAAACAAAATAGTTCGATGTATTAAAGATCAAATGTTTATAAAAGATATTTAATAAATTGTTCAAACTGTAAAAGTGTTTTTTTATTTGAATTTCGATGAGTAATTTCCTCGACTTGCTAGCTTCACGCAAGTGTTTCTAAGCTCCTGGACGTCCATTGAATGTGTTTATAAAAGTTTTTCAAAAAAAAAATCAAATTATTGATATAAGTATCATTTGGTGAATTTTAATAGAAATTTCAAGATTAAAACTCTGTAGAATTGATTTTTTTTCGATTTTTATTAAATATAAGACTTTTTAAAAAACTTTTATAAAAAAAATCAATGCTAATTCAGGATAGATTTAATTTGGTTAGAATTTTGATATAAGATGATTTTTTTTGGCGAACTTTTCAAAATTTAACACTAAAGCGTAGCACTTCAAAATTCAAAACTTTAACTGCCACTGCATGGAAACACATAAACTTAAACATAAACTTATCAAACCACCTTTTATATATAAGAGCGATAATTTATTCAATACAATTTTAATTTGGTAAAATTTTATTTATTCAGACAAACAACAAATTCATATGATGTCACACAAAATATTTTGAAGAATAAAAAAATTGGTCATAATTCAACATTTTAAAAACGTGTTGAAAATGTGATTCAATTTTTTTTTATATTAAATAATATTATGTAATATTTGTTGTTAGTTTTTTTTTATCGATAAGTGACTCATTCAAATTTATTAAACCTTTTATTCGAACGAAAGTGAAACCGACGAAGAAGAAAAAGAAGTGTTAAGGTCAATGTCATTAATTTTTTGTATTATTTGAAATTTAAACTGTTAAATGTAAACGCCTCGTCTTGTACCATTTAGCTTAATTGAAATGAAAATGTTCAAATGAATTATTCATTTTAATTTGATTGAGTTAATGTTTTAATAAAATATTAAAAAAAAAAACTAACAAAAAAACGTGAAGAAATGGTTTCAAGGTCAAATTTCCGTATGAGGAAAAAATTAACAATAAATTCAAATAAAATTCATAAAAAAATGCAGTTAGAACATGATTTAAATAATTTTTGAATCATGCAAATGTATATTTTTTGTATATTAATTTCAAGAGGGATCCAAACTGCTTTTTGACCAAGGAAGGAGAATGTGATTTTGCATGTGTGACAGTGAAATAGGAAAACTTAGTTAAAATTTATTTTATTGTTCAACTTTTTCAGAATGAAGCGTAAAATTATTAAAAATTATATAATTTCCTTTCAAATTAATAAAGTAAAAGAAATATTATATAAGGCATTGCGATTCATATCCGTTTTCCATGTAGGTTAGTCTACTAAGGCTTCCTTTTAACTTTCAGAACATTTCCTAGAAATGAATTGTTAACTCAATTTGGTTCAAGGGCATATCAGAAAAAAAAATTATGGATTCTATCTCGTTGCATCGGTTAACTTTTCAATACTTTCGAGTTTCCTACTTGTGAACATTTATTTTTTGTTGATACTTTATTTTGAGATCTTGTTTCAAGAAGTAACGTTATCATAAACAAGATTTAGGAATTTAAAGTAAAACAAGTTTTTTGACACACGAGTAAAATTAATTTTTTTTTGTGGAAATTCGAAAAACTTGTTTGAAGACAGGTCATCCAATGAAGCAGGATTGTGACTGAATTTGTTAAATTTTCTTTTGATGTCGTATTTTTCTTAAATATAAAGCTTAATTTAAGAGATAAGACAAGAATGACTTGAAAAACCTCCATTAAATAATAATAACGAAATGATGTGGAAAAATTTGTACTTCGACCTTTTTCTTTAATCCATGCATAAAAAACACTTAACTGTGTATCAGCATAGCCTTTGTGTCTTTTATGCACGAAACAAGCGATATAAGAAGCGAACGACTTTAAGGAGCACGTGTTTCAATAAATTGCAGAAAACCTAAAAATAAGAAATTTTCTTTCCTCATTTGAAAATATTGTCGTCATAGTCTTATCCATCAAATTAAGTCATATTAAAATCTGCAATAGTCCAGCCACTGAATGATACCTGTAAACACAAGAGAATAAAAAAAAGTAATAAAAATATTCAGATTATTCTCAACGATCAAGCCAATTTAGATTTAATGTTACTTTTATATATAAATTTGATCATTATCATAAACTTGTTAAGGTCGTCTAGTCTCATCAAAATTCACCAACAAAAATTATGTGATTGTATTGTGTTCGTTTCTTTTATTTTAAACTAAATTAGTTGAATTCCTTCAAAGCTATAAAGCAAAATATTATATTAGATCACAGATTTCACACCAAATTCAAAATTTTTTAACGTTTTTTTAACAAATTTTGATTGTTTTAGTACGAAATGTTAATGATTTTTAAGTAAACCAGTTGAGCAAGAAATTATTTTAAGTTAAATATTTTTCTTAAAATAATAAACGAGGATTGGTGAAATTAAAACAGTTCTCGAACCAGGAAGTTATGCCGCTGTTATACACATTTTTTGTCAATAACTAAAGAATTGATCACATTTAAATAAAAACTGAACTCCAGGGTGTTTAATTATGTCCCTTTTAAGAGAATGTTCTAGTCTTTCCATTTTTTTCTTTAATTTTCTGTAAGTTTACAGAATGATCCAAGTTCAAAATATTGTCATTAAAATTTTTTAGTGAGGTTTAACTTAAAATTCTGAAACCTTGAAGTTCACATAAATCAGAATGAGGCTTTAAACATTTTATCTCAAAAGCCAAATTCAAAGGAGAAAAATGTAAATTTATTAGATCGGTATGAGGCAAAGCATTTGAAGGCTGTTATTAATCTTTTAATAATATTTATGTTAAAGACCTGTTCCAATGAATAGAACTTAAGAAAATAAAACTTGACATTAAAAATAACTGTTTGTTTATGAAACAAGTTTATGTTAAAAGATTAATTTTATGATTTTGAAAATTCTTAAAGCTAAATATTGTGACAATTAAAAACCATGTGAATTTGAAAACAAATAAAAAGATAAGATTTTTTTACACAAATTATTATCAATCTGAAACAATCAATTCCAAGTCATTTGAAAGTCATTTTAATCGAAACAAAAGAATTTAACATCCGGGTTTAATGCTCTTTCTTTTATAAATAAAAAGTAGTTTGATATTTAACTCCTCCAGGTACCACTGTCAATTTAGATATAATTCAATAATATATAACAGCTTTTTTACAGGATTTCCAAGAAAAATGCTCTTTTTTGAACATTTTATCAAATAAACGTTCTGTCCGTGTGTAGATGGTTGAACTGAAGATGGCTTAAGATCAGATTCAAATCGTTTTAGATAAAAAATTACAAAAATTTAATCCTTTTTTATAAAAATTATCTAAATGCATTCATATTTTCCATTCTTTTATAGTTTTTTTAGTTCATTTCGTAAGAAAAAATGCACTATTACAGACGGTTTGTCCGTTCGGGCCTTAACTCCGGAATAGTCCATCGGAGCAAGGTCGGGTTTTTTTATTAGACAGAGTAGGTCATAAGGATGAGTTTAAACTCATAAGTTTTGAGAATGGACTCATGGATTGGGCTCCAGAGCCTTCAAAGCCTGAAAAACCGTTAAAAACGGTTAAAAATTTAAAAAAATTGATAATTTGTTTTTTTAATGGAGAAGTTTATTAAAGTGAACTTTAACTCATTAGCTCTGAGGTTATGCTCAAGGATTGGGCTCATGGATTAAGCTAAGGGATATAGCTCCAGAGCCTGAAAACAGTCAAGAGCCCTAAATGTCCTATATTTTTAAATATTTTTCTTCCAAAAATTTTCAAAATGGCGGCTAATTTCAAAATGGTGGTTATTTTCAATAGCGGTGTTTTCCATCATTTTGAAAAAAAACTGCCATTTTAATTTAATTTTAAACCGCAATTTTTAAAATTTTTTTAAACATTTAGCCAATTAATAATATATAATTATTAAAATTAAAACTTAATTATATTCAACGAAACGAGTCCCATCGAAATGCACTTTTCTAAACCGCCCAGTGGTTAGAATTTCCCATTTTTTCTGTATCTTTATTGTTATATAATAGTATTGTTCTAGAATTTTGACAAAAGATGGAAAATAAAATTGAAAGTTGTTTGACAAGATTTTTTAATGTTTTTCAAAGTCGTTATTTTGATCATAAATATGGAAAAAAATACAGTTCGTTATCTTTTAAATAATTCAAAAGTGATTGAGACAATGAATGAATTAGAAAAAAAAACGTTTTTGGCGCATTTGTCTTTGGATTGAAAAATATAAGATGTTTTTGCTGTAATATATTTTTCATATAAATGCATGGATTCAAACTGAATTAAACTGAGCTGGTTATTGTACACACGGGCATAAACATAGATTTTGACATGAACAGAAAAGCAGTGAGGTCACTGAGCTTTTGAAGTTCATTAAAATGCATTCGGCGATACAGCTCTTGAAATTTCACATATTTACGAAAATGGGTTTTTGCATTTTTTTACATTATTTTTAAGTTCTACAGGCCAAACCAATTGTGCAATCCTAAATTAAGCAAAAACCTAATATCGCTATCATTTGCCATTGTTGATCATTTATTTCAAGATCATCTAATCTTACTCAATAATTATTTTAGCCAATAAATGGTAAAGTACCAGTAATTTAACAATAATGAAAATAGGTCATGCACATATCAAAATTTCATCGTTTTTTTTTTTGAAATTCAATACTAAATAAATGGAGAGAAAAAAAAAAGTTTAACACTTAAAACTCGTCAATTACATTATTAAATACAACTTCATTAGATGTGAATTTGTGTATAAAATATAGCGAAAATTCAACCAAATGTGCGTATCAATAATTTGTATTGGCGATGTCAAATTCAAATCTTTTTTAGCAGGGTCAGGGATAAATATTTCAAACACAAATCAAAATTTAACTAAAATTCGTCCATTAAAAGAACAATGATGTCAAGATGACTTTTGCACTTCTCTTGAATCAACAACACAAAATCATCAGAGTTACCGCACTTTAATGACCACCTTATTTGCACATAAATCACCTAAATTTATCATATTTTATTGTCATAGCAGTGCAATTCATTTCAAACAAGCCTATTAATATTGTAATGCAACTAATTTTCCGTCTATGTATAAGTTGATGTTTATTTATCGAAGATGATTTGTGTTAATATTTGATTCATAACTTTTTTTTAACTAACAAAGCGGATAATCTCCCCTAAACTCCTTATTTATTTATTATGTTGTCATATTTGTTTTTTTTTTACATATTGGTAAGATTCTGTACGAACTTGTAAGTAGTCATACGTTAGCAAAAAAGAAATACAAGATGTCATTAGATATACAGAGATAATATTTTAGTGGTTTCTGTTGTTTGTTTAAAGTCTATTCATGTGAATTTTGAACTTAATGAGAAGAAAAACGACGGAATCGTCATATGTAGAGATATGAGTTTGTTCAAGGAATCACCATCTGATGAATATTTAACATAATTCTCTTTTTGCTATTGTTTTATTTGACCACACATGTAATACAATAACTCACCTATCCGCATAGAGCTTCATTCAAAATATCTACATACGATTTTTGATGTTTGTCCTCTTGTATAATTTTTATTGTGTATTTTTCTCCACTTTGTTGTTTTCTTCTCTATTTCATATTCAAGTAATTGTGTATAGAAATTCATTTGAACTTTAGCATACGACACGTTCACAACCCTTCTGAATATATTTCTTTCGGTCACATTCTACTATAAAAGCTAAGATAATTAAGCGCGGATCAATAGTGTAGGATTAACTGTTTTTTAAGAAAGACTTCTTATTATTGGAAATAAAAAATAAATTTTATGTGAGTTTATAAAAAGAAAAATAATAATAAATCAATAAAATTAAATAAAATTAAAAAATTACAAATGAACTTTCAGAGAAAAAAAAATAAAATCAAAATAATTAAAGTTCTAAGCCATTATAAAATTTTAAAATCATGTGAAATTAAAAGTAAAAATAATAAATCACCACAAAAGTTTCTTTTTTATTTCGTTTTTTATTAAAATAAGTTGAAAAAAATTGGAAAAATTAAATTGCTAGGAATAGCGAAAAATTTAAAGAGCCGTTCCCTTTCTAACTGACGATCAGCGGATAGAATCAAAAATATCAAAGTGAAAAATAATCGAAAATAAATGCAAGAAGTTCCATAAGATGTTCAGATTTAATACCTTAAAATTACACAGAAAGAACATTGATGTAATTTCCGATTCAAATTTTTCATTTGAATATTATATGATTGGGTTGCAATTTTCGTATCAAAGTTTTCTTAAGTATATTAAAAATATGAAAAAAGTTTCGGAAAACTCGCATTTTTACAAGTTTTCGGTTAATTTGACTTAAACTTAATTAGATTTAATAAAAAAACTGATTTTTTTCATTTCTGGCAATTAAATTTGAGTGTTTTCCTAATTTTTGTCTTTATTGTTTAAAAATAAATATTTAAATCCTAGAAATTTTTGCTTTTTAATCGTTTTTAACGGTTTTTTTCATTATATTTTGAGCCTGGACCTCAAATCCGAGGCTCATTCATAAAACCAGTGAGTGGTGATAAATTCTCATGTTCTATTCTAACTCTGCAAAAAAACTCGACCTCATTTAGATGTGCCTTACTGGGCTTTTAGATGTGGCTCTCAGAGTTCTGCGTATAAACCATCTGTAAAAGTGCATTTTTTCTTACTAAATTCACTCAAAATAATAAAAATCAAACAGAGTAGTGAATAATAATTAGCAGTACTTAGTTAAAAAATTTACGATCAAAACCTATGTGTAAAATCATAAAATAAACATAAAAATTACGTAATATTTAAATTTAAAAAGAGACAAAAAATGTTAACTACACTTCAAATACGCGGTTTAAATTACTTTGAAATTTGAAGTGTAATAGAGTTGCGATAATTATTATTGTGTGTGATTGCATCAATTATACAAATATAAGAAATAAGAAAAATCTTCTTTGAATAACGTTTTTAATAAAGATATTAATGCGTTAATTGATGATTTTAGTATTTTTTCGAATTTATTCGCTTAATTCACATTTTATGTGGCTTTTTACAAAATAATTAAAAACCTTGAAAACTCAAACAATATCGATATAAAAAAATTTCAATAACCCATGATCAATATTAACGGAAAAAAAAACACAAAAATAATGGGTGATAAAATTGTTTAAAAACTGGTTAAAACATGAACATTTGATGAATGTGTCTCAAATAGATGTATTATTTTTATAACAGTTATAAAATCAAAATGAAATAACTTCTTTATCAGGTTTCTTGAAATTATTCTGTTTTTTTTTATAGTAAAATATTCAAATTTATGTCTAAATTTGCTATAATTTAAATCAATTTCAGAAAAACATGTTGAGGCTGGTTCTTATCGCAGTTTTCTGCGTCAGTGTAACCTTCGCGCAAGATCCTGGATTTGGTGTGTTCACATTCAAGTGTTCAACTGCCATGGTCTGTGTGGACAAAGAGAGATGTGGTCAAACTGGTGTTTTATCCAAAACAGGACCAGTTGTCTTGACTGAAGAGGAAGAATTGTTTAGAATGCCTTTGTTGCCATGTAAAAAACCGGAAGGAGGTAAAGGAGTTTGTTGTCAAGATCCAGATTTTGTAGATGATTGGCCAACTGACATCAATTATGATGAAAAAGGACAATATACTGCTCCCGTAAAAACAGGATCTGGATGTCCTCAAAGAAATAGAGTAATCAATGAAAATATAATTTTAATTTTCTTCAATCAATTTTTTTTTTAATTTTTATTTAGACTGCCATGCCAGATAAAGATTATCGCCCATATGATGAAGCTGATTTTGATGCTGGAGCTGGTGAATTCCCATGGAATGGTGCTGTCCTCTCTTCTTCTGGCAAACTTTTGTGCACATGTTTCTTCACCGAAAATAACACTTGTACCACAACAGCATCTTGTGTTGCTGGTCTTAAACCTTCAGATATCAAAATTGGAGTTGGCATGTATGACATTGCAAGTCCTTTGAAAGTCCAAGAGGTTCCTAAAGGAGATAAGAAAGCTCAAATTAGTCCATGGTAATTTTTCTAAAAATATCTGTTAAAGTTAAAGTCAGAATATATATTTTTGGTTTTTTTTGTTCAATATAGCAAATACATTGCTGTCGATCCAGAATACGATGCCGCAACCAAAAAACGAGATATTGCTTTGTTACATATTGAAAAAGAAGTTGAATACAACTACTACACATTACCAATCTGTTTGGATCGACCAAAAGCTATTCCATTCTTTAAATATGATGATTGTGTTGTAACAGGTTGGGGCAAAAAAGGTAATTTTATATTTTGTTAAAAACAAAGCAGTTTTAAAATAATATGAATATTTCTTGAAATACCAAAGATAATACTTATCATTGGGCTGACGTTCTTCTCCTAACTGAAAAAGAATGTGAAGAACTTGTACCAGGATTTGATCGCAAACGGGAATCATGTGGACGAGTAAACAGCGATAAGAATGTTTGTGATTTATTTGATTTCGGAAGTGGTTTCCAATGTCGTAAAATTGGACAAAGAAATAAGCCAGGAGATGACACATATTGGCTCAAGGGTGTTTATTCAGCCGTCAATGTATGCGATCCCGAATCACAAATCATCACATATTCACGAATTGAATTCACACAGTGGTTTGATGATGCTTTGAAAAATCCAACAAAGTACAGTCCATAAGAATGAAATGATATTTTATGCTGAAAGGAAATGATAATTATGCATTTTAAATTTTTTTTTTTTGAAAATAAAAAATATTGGTTGATGAATAAATTTGAACGAAAAGATTAAACAGAAAATAATAATTTTTTTTTCCTTTTTTTATGTTTGATTTGCATCCCAAAACTGGATCATTTGTATTCATATCTAAAATAAGAAAAGTAGAAATAGAAACATGCTTTTAATTTGATGTTAATAAAAACGACCTTGGATTTAAATGGTTTCACTTTCACACATCCAAGTAACAATGCTTAGATAACCACTTGCAACATTAAATTAAAAAAAAAAATAAAGAATACAATAAATTCTCATAAATTTACTTGCTTTTTATAAAAAAAAGACTACTTTCAAATTTAAAGATAATAATTAAAAAAAAATTTTAGAAAAAATATTTCATTTGAACAATGATGGAAACAAAAAAAATATACTTTCAAAAATAAAAAAGTCCATTTTATACAAAGAATTTTTCTTGAATAGAGTGTGAAGTTTTTGTAGTTTCCGAAAAATTCGACTCGATTCACTAACCTAATATTTTTCTAAGACTGACCTTACAATTTTCTTGATTTCACTTGAAAATTTATTTAACACCATTTTTAGGCTCCGGAGCCCCATTTCAATGCTAAGAGTTATAAATTATTCTTATGAGTTCTTCTATCAAACAAAAAAACCCGACTTCGCTCTTATGGATCAGTTATGGACAGCGATCAGTGACGATGGACAAACCGCACCTTACATTTGAGACCTTCTGTAGTGTTTTCATTTGGCAAATCGTTCAGAAAGTAAATTAATACATTCTTCACTTAAAAATGATTTTGAACTGTTAAAACATCACACTCATCATCTAAAATTAAACAGATCATTAATTTTTAGATCAGAATAATAGCTAGATTGTTAACACATTTTATTGTATAAAATATGTTAAATTATAAGTGGTTTTCAGTCTAGTTTGGCTTTTATTATATTTTTTATTATGCAAAAATAAAATCAAAAATATAATAATAGAGGGGTAGGAATATTAAAATCGATATCATTTTCGTTATGATACCTTTTTAGTGGTATTTCGACGCGTCACATTCCAACAATTTTTGATAACATTGAGAAGGAAACATACGAAATTCTGCTGTAAGATAAAAAAAGAACTTGAATTAGTGCACTTTCAGATTTCAATTATAAATGTCTTTAGTTTTTGGATTTAAATATATAAGAGGAGCTTCGGATTTACTTACATTTGCTTTTGAATTAAAATCTAGAAAGAAAGTTAGCAACCTTTGGAGTTTTTATCTGTATAAGTAAATTTTTAGTACATTTCGTAAGAAAAAATGCACTATTATAGACGGTTTGCCCGCAGTCACTCTGTAAGTCCGTATGTCCATGATTCCGTATGATCGAGTGTCCTTTCTATCCATAACTCAAAATATTGGGCTCAGGGTTTAGGCTTTAGAGCCTATAAAGCCGAAAACGATAAATACTTTAAAATCTACAATTGCGAAAGGTCTATCAGAGAGATTGGGTTTTTCTAGTTAGATAGAGGAATTTAAAAGGATGAATTTAAACCCATTAGCTATGACATTCGGCTGATAGATTGGGCTCTTGAGCCTGAAAACGGTCAATATGTCTGATTTTTCACAAAATTTTCATATGATTATTTTAAAAATTTCACCATTTTGAAATTTTTTAAAAATTCCACCATTTTAAAAAATTGTACAAATTCCGCCAATTATTTATTTATGTTTATTAAAAAGATAACTGAATTATATTCAATGAAACGAGTCCTATCAAAATGCACTTTTCTAAACTGCCCAGTGCTTAGAATTTCTCATTTTTTAATGAAATTTTTCATGATTATTCAAAAAAAAATCGGCTTGATTGGATTTCGACTATTTTCTTCTCTCTTTGTGTAACTCATCAACATTCATAGTGCTAAAAAAAATAACACAATACAAGAAATGTCCACACATAAACTAGATCATTCATTTTAAATTCGTAGTACGAATTAATCTGATTGATTAACATATTAAGTAGAATTTTAAACTTGAGACATTTTCATGGGTATATAAAGCAATAACAATACCTCGTTCGGCCAATAGTATTATCCTTAGCGCGTCGTCAAACGGTTCATTCGAAAGACGCAACAAAAAATTAAATTTGGATATTGGATTAAAAAAATAGCTAAAGTAAGTGTGGAATTACCATGGTTTGGATAACAAATTATTGAAAATAAAAAAAGAAAAATTATAAAACTTTAAAATATTAAAAAACTTTTTTAAAAATATAAGAAAATGAAAGCAAGTGAATAAAAAATTAAATTTAAGTACAATTTCAAATTAAAAACGAAAATAATAGTTACATTTTTAACAAAAGCCTTATAAAAATTTGTTAATGATTCAAAACAAATGAAATTTTTATAAATGAAAAATAATTTTTATTCAAGTAATACAAAAAACACAATTTACAAGAAAAATTCAGCAATTTTAAGTCAAAAAAAAATCATGTTAGAATTTTATTTTTGTGAAAAAAATACAAATTCTAAATAAAAAAAATAAAACAGAATTTCACGTAAAATACTAATTTAAATCAATTAAATAAAGAATACAGGAAGTGAACTTCGATTTATGTGAAAAAATTAAAATTAAAAATACAAACCTGTCAACAAAATATTAAATTTCCAATAAAAAACTAAACAAAATCATTAATAATCATTAAATTAATTCAAAACAAAAACTAATCAAAAAACATTAATAAATAAAAAAAGGAAAAAAAAACAAACTAGAGCAACTAATGTTAAAAATAAAAAAACATTTATGTAAATTTTGTTAAAACGAAATCAATTTACTCGTCTTTTTAACACCAAATATCATGCTTGAACTTGAACTTAATTTTTGCAAGGATAAAATTGAATGTGTAAAAAAAACTGATTTTATGAAAATCGTTATATTTGAAAATTAAATTACTTATCTCTATAAAATCTATTGGTTATTTTACTAAAAATATTTTTTTTTGTGAGAATCGTATCAATGACTATGACGTATCAAATGAAGGTGTTTCAAAGTTGTGAAATTTTACAATGTTTATCGTGCTACAAATCACGAATTATCTTACAAAAATCGAATAAATATGTTAAAGTACAAAAGAAGGATGATAAAGTTTGAAATGATTAGTTAAATTTTAGATCTCGTCAAATATCAAAGTTAATTTTTATTGTGATTTTAAATTTTGAGCCAAAATTGGACTTGATAGATGAAAATTATTAGAATTATTATTAAATATAGGTAAAAAAGTTCAAATAAATATGTGTGTTGTTGCAATTATCGACACTAGAAAAAATTTCTAAGAAAAAAACAGTTAAAACGTAACTTAAATAATCTTCAAGTTCTGAAACGAAAGAGATAAAAAAAAGAAATTGTGCATTTTTAATAAAAATAAATGGATGTTGATCGTCATATTTTCAAAAAAAAATTAATTAACAATAAGAAAAAGGAATCAACTTCTAAACTGATAATACATTCTTTTTCACTTAAGCCTAGCCTTGAAGAGTGACAAAAAAAATTGTAAAATTATCTTAAAATATCCAAGAATAAATACTGGAAAACCAAATTTCACATGAAAATGTTATTGGTCAAACAAAGTCAAGCTGATTTTTATCTCATCAAATTAGATTTTTACAGTATTTTAAAAAACGAAAAAAAATATTTTTTTTAAACAAGACGTCGCATCAGCTTAGCCAAATTTATTATAATTGATAAACGGTATTTTCTTGAAATTTTTTGTTCTTTTTTAGGAGCAAGTCGATTTGGAGCAGTTTGAATATAAATAAAATAAAAACAAACGTGTTCATTTGCACGTGATACGTTTCGTTACACAAATCTGAATCATACATAATATATTTTATTTCGTTTCGTAACAAAAACGACTCTTAATATACAAAAACAAGATATATAAAATTATATTTTAGTAAATTTTAATTTTTAAGTATTTGAGTGCAGTTATTAGTTCTTTTGATTCATATTGTCGTTTATATTTAAAAAAAAAATAATAAAATAATTTTATTTCTATTTCACTAGAATGCTTAAATTGTTAATAGGAGTCCTCCTATGTTTGGGCTCGTCATTTGCACAAAGTCCATTTGGAATATATACCTTCAAATGTTCATCTGCTATGGTTTGCGTTGACTTAAATGTATGTGATCAATTTGGTATGATTGCGAAGAATGCTGTCTCTTTGACAGAAGAAGAAGAAGCTTTTCGCCAGCCACTAGTTCCTTGTAAAAAACCTGATGGTGCCCGTGGTGTTTGTTGTCGTGATCCCGAATACAAAGATGATTGGCCAACAGATCAAAATCCCGAAATACCTTGCAATCCACCAAATGTACGACTTGATAATGGAAGATGTGTTCCCCCTACACCTCCTCCAAAAAAAATACAAGTTGATGAATGTCCACCTCCTCTAATTAAATTACCAAATGGAAGTTGTGGATGTAAACCACCACTAACATTAGTTAATGGCAAGTGTGAGGTTGTTTGTAAGCCACCACAAGTTTTATTACCAAACGGTAAATGTGGAACCGAATGCAAACCACCACAAGTTCTTTTGCCAGGTGGTAAATGCGGAACAGTTACAACAACTACAACAACAACAACAACAAGAGCCCCAACAACTACAAAAAAAATAACGACCACTATTCGTCCTCCTTCTAAAATTGTTTTACCACCACCAATTGGTATCGATGAGGCTCCAGGATGTCCAAGAAGAAATAGAGTAATAAACTCCATTTTTTTTCAAAAATTATTAAGCAAATTGTTTTTTTTTTTCATTTTGCTTAAATAGACAGCAATGCCTGACTTGGTTTACAAACCATATGATTCATCCGATTTTGAAGCTGGAGCTGGCGAATTCCCATGGCAAGGAGCTGTTTTCACATCTGCTGGTCAATTTTTATGTGGCTGCTATAATACACAAAACAGTACTTGCACTACAACAGCATCATGTGTGAAAGGGTAAGTATAAAAATGAATTTAATTTGCTATGAATAAATTAAAATAATAATTTTTTTATGTTTATTAGCTACAAACCATCTGACTTAATTGTCGTTGTTGGAGTTTATAACATTGCTAACCTTAAAGCTGTTGCAGATAAACCTCCACAATCTTCTGTAGTAAAACATATTGCTTTTGATCCTCAATATTCTTCATCAACAGGAAAATATGATATCGCTATCCTGCATTTAGTAAATCGAGTTAAATATAACTACTATACAAAAGCAATTTGCTTAGATAACTATTATGCTATTCCTTTCGAGAGTTATGATGATTGTGTTGTAACTGGATGGGGAAATGGTACGAAAAATTCAATTTTAATTATCATCCATATTTGTAGTCAATTAATTATTGTTTTATTAAATAGGTGACACTGTACACTACGTTGATGTTGTTCTCTTAAGTGAAGCTGAGTGCAAAAAGTCTGTTCCTGGTTTTGATGCTAAAGCAATGGCTTGTGCCAAACCAAATCATGAAGTTTGTCGTTTAGCTGAATTTGGTGGTGGTTTCCATTGTCGTGAAACTGGAAAACGTAATAAGAAATCGTCGGATGTTTATTTACTCAAGGGAACTTACAGTGCTGTTACTTCATGTGATTCAAGTCAAGTCATTACTTTCTCACGTATTGACTTTGATTGGTTTGAGGAAGCCCTCTACAATCCTCTTAAATATCCATTGAGAGGTTAAAATGCGAGAGAGAAATTTTGACACTAAATATGATATAACTCGATTAACTGTACAAAAAATGAAATTATTCAAATAATAACGTTAAGAAAGTAGATTTTCTGAATAATGATTAATTGAAATTCAAATAAAAAAGAATATTAAAAAAAAATTTGTTAACAGATTAAAGCGATCATTAAACTCACATTAAAAAAATAAAACTTGAAATGATAGCTTTCAATTTTGTATCAATTTCAATATCAACTTGTATCAATTTACATATTTTTGACATTATATCTTTCCTGTGCTATGGTTTTCAAGCGTCTCATAATTATGAGCACCCTCAACCCAATATCCGCCGTTAGACGATATTTCGAACAGTAACGTTTGAGCCGGATTTCTCCTAAAAGTTCTCAAATTTTTTTCTAATAATTAATTATGTTATTTCTAGCAGAGGCTGTTAACCTTGAACAAGAATCTTACTTAAACTTTACGACTATGTGTTTATTAATAACTTTCTCACTGTACATTTTATCACCTCAAGACGTTTGGTATATTTCTCATTTTATTATAAGCACATGTTCACAGAACAACAAGGAATTCTTGTGACCCACATGATCAATTGTGGGCTATTCAATTTTTAACTACATGAAAGTCATTTTTTCTAAATATTTTCCACCAGTTTTGCAAAAAGTTGCAAAATAGGCTGAGATAT
>LN483523.1:370798-399060 GCA_900002565.1 Culicoides sonorensis | reverse complement strand
GTTTTGACAGATAGGAACACCAAAAATATTAATACTTTTAACACAAGCAAATCTCTCTAAATAATTTACACGACTGTTCAACAGACTTATTTCACTTTCCATTGTCTTAAATTGTTGATTACATTGCAAATTAAGCTCTTTCATTTCATCGTACAACTTTTTATTATCTTTAAGTACTTGTGCATTTTGTTCGACGATTGATTTCAAATATTTATTAGTTTCTTCCATATTGTCCACAAATAATTTTTTCGAATTATCACTTTTAAGAGGAGACGGATTCTTTCTCTTATTTGATCTTTTTTTATGTGACATATAAATATTATCTGTACGATGTAACGTGTTGCAAATTAAATGTCCACTACAAAATCTCCAAACCACTTTAATATTATACGCAAGTTTTGTTATCAGTTAGCACCAATACATAAGTATTTTTAACAATTTAAACAAGTTTTTTTGATGAACAATAGAATGCCATTAGATACTGCACGTGCTTAGTATTTTATTTTATCAAAATTATTAATAAACTAACATCGACCATTAATTTTCACTTATTTATATTTATTTGTTTCTAATTACTGATCATTTTGGTATATATTTTGATATTTAAATTTACTTGAATATGCAATTATTTAACTAAATAACAAGAGCAAATAATAGACGTCTGATCCCTTCGTATTCTTCACTCTTTCAAATTTTATTGATAAGTTGGATTCGATTTGATTTTTGTCCTTAATTTTTTGACTATATTCAATTGAAAATGCTGATATTCCTCTTATTTTCCCTTAAACTGTCTGATTTGTTGATTTTTTCACCAAACTTTGGTTAAAGTGAACAAATAATATGGTAAAATAAAATAAAATAATGTAAATAAATTTAACTTTTTCATTTTGTTGATGTTTATACAAAATTATATCAAAAACCATTTACACAAATATTTGGATAAACAAATTTTGAAGCAATTTTCTTCTTGAACTGTTTACCTGTGTGTGAAAAACCCAAAGAATAATGCGTTACATACAATTTGCTTGAGTCAAATACAAACACACACACACATACATTTTCAAAACACAAAAGGGAAAACGACTCGTGAAATTATTATCAGCAGTATATCAACGAATTCTTCATATTTCTGTACAAAAGACATGTGAAGATGATTTCACAAGTATTTCATATATCAACAAAAAAGAAAACTCAAAATATTTAAATGTGCTTTTATTGTGTGCTATGAAATTTATGTGTGTGTGTGTATGATATTACTTTGTTACTCCAACAATATAACAATCCATAACAATAAGTGAATAGAGAGCACAATACTTTAAAGTCGTCATTCAAATGTTACTTTTTCATGCAAATACATATTTTGAACTGAAATTGTATCTGTGTTATTTGTATAAAACTGGATGAGTTGAGCAACGTGTTTATATGATAGTAATTTCTTTTCAAATGATACATAAACTTATATTGTGATAGTCATACTTGGAATTTATGGAACATTGGAAATTAACTTGGAGAAAAATTTAAGCGCATGTCATTTGAAATTCATACGTATTTTGGAAGGATTTTTTTTCTCATGATATACACAGGAGAATACAAGAGAGAAATCGAATCATGTGTTGTTGAAAAATCGTAATCCCAACAAAATATGATGGAAAAATGAATAGGGAAAGAATTTGTAAGGCTTTCATTGGAAAATTCAAAAGTCATATTAAAATAATGCAATTGATCGTTTATTATCAATACAAATTTCTATTCATAGAGTTTCATGTAAGATTTTTGTGGCAATTTTTCTTGGTAAATTACACATATTTTTCTTCCTTTATGAATCCATGCTTAAAGTTATTGAATTGAATAATGAAGAACACACGTGATTGGATTTCCTCTCCGAATAATAGAATAATACAAATTCAAGAAAGTTATTCCAAGAAACCCAAATTGGTTAAAATGCATAATTGATTTTATAATAAAATCTTTTGTATCTTTTCTCATATCTTTAAGTTCAATCAAAGAATCGCCATGCAAAAATTTGAATTTTCCATTTAAATTATTCTAATAAGGTTGTTAAAAGCTTAAGGCGTTTGCCTTACATTATACAACATAAAATGGTATTAAATTCAGTGGTTTAGTACACTGCAAGAGATTAGGTCCGTAGACGGAGAGCTTTTAATGACGCTTTAAAGGCGTTTTTCTGTTAAT
The DNA here is from genome assembly GCA_900002565.1 of Culicoides sonorensis. Taxonomy (NCBI): domain Eukaryota; kingdom Metazoa; phylum Arthropoda; class Insecta; order Diptera; family Ceratopogonidae; genus Culicoides; species Culicoides sonorensis. The sequence continues at coordinate 396,867 of LN483523.1, read as the reverse complement.
TTGAAAAAAAATCGACTATTATTGGTACCCTTGTAGTCCACACTTGTAATGCGCGCTGTTTGATAGGCGTTTTCAACTTACAATGTATTCATAGTTTCAGTTCTCGTTATGAAAATGACACTCAAGTCATATGGAAATGTAATCAAAATTAAATTTCGTAGGCTTTGTAAAAGGAATTTTCTAAACGTTGCGACCTTTTCCAGTTCATTGTTTAATGTTATTGACTTCACATCATATTTATTTTGTTTTGATAATTCAAGCTGTGAGCGAGTTCTTGTCAAGCATATCGACCATTATAAATTAACATTCGAACCCATGTAAATTTATTATGTACAAGAAAAGTAATTTATACTTACAAATACCTTTAAGCAGATATGTAAATGAAGCATAACATTTACAATTACAAATTTTGATTATATTCAAGCATATTATTCATTAGCGTATTCATACAATATTTCATCAAGTTAGCATTAGACCTTTAAGCCCGTTGATTTTGAGTTTTCATTGTCTCACAAGATTCAAATCCACCAGGAAATGTTATAAAGCTTTAAAAAACATTTGTATCTTCCTCATATTTGTTTTCAAATTAAAATAACATTAAAAAAAAAAAAAAATTTTTTTCAAGTTCGTTCTAGGTCTTTGGTGTCTTCAGCAAAATTGTAGCATATTTTTAGAGGATTTTAGTGATATAATTTTTTTTTTGATTTTCCGGGAAATTTGTGGAAATTTTTTGATTTTTGTTCAAAAACCGATATTTTGAACCAAAAGTTGTTCGGCAACTCTATTTTTTTATATGAAAATCAAAAATTCTAATGATGAGGCTACCTCCGCGCATGAAAATAAGATAAAGTTTCAGAAGAAACCATGGGTCTACGAAGGCTCAGAAAGGCTGTAGCGACGTTTTACTTGACTTCCATTTTTAGATGTGACTGAATATAAAAGTATTATAATAAGAGAATTCATGTGTATGAAAAAAAAAATTTTTTTCAAGTTCGTTCTAGGTCTTTGGTGTCTTCAGCAAAATTGTAGCATATTTTTAGAGGATTTTAGTGATATAATTTTTTTTTTGATTTTCCGGGAAATTTGTGGAAATTTTTTGATTTTTGTTCAAAAACCGATATTTTGAACCAAAAGTTGTTCGGCAACTCTATTTTTTTATATGAAAATCAAAAATTCTAATGATGAGGCTACCTCCGCGCATGAAAATAAGATAAAGTTTCAGAAGAAACCATGGATCTACGAAGGCTCAGAAAGGCTGTAGCGACGTTTTACTTGACTTCCATTTTTAGATGTGACTGAATATAAAAGTATTATAATAAGAGAATTCATGTGTATGAAAAAAAAAATTTTTTTCAAGTTCGTTCTGATCTTTGGTGTCTTCAGCAAAATTGTAGCATATTTTTAGAGGATTTTAGTGATATAATTTTTTTTTTGATTTTCCGGGAAATTTGTGGAAATTTTTTGATTTTTGTTCAAAAACCGATATTTTGAACCAAAAGTTGTTCGGCAACTCTATTTTTTTATATGAAAATCAAAAATTCTAATGATGAGGCTACCTCCGCGCATGAAAATAAGATAAAGTTTCAGAAGAAACCATGGATCTACGAAGGCTCAGAAAGGCTGTAGCGACGTTTTACTTGACTTCCATTTTTAGATGTGACTGAATATAAAAGTATTATAAAAAACCGCATGACATTTTCATGTGGGTTAATACAAAGGTTTGGGATATCAAATAATATTAATAATGATGATGATAGACTCATTCAATTCAAATTTACATTATCTACCTTTTTACTTCTAGTTTCATGTAACCTCATCCTTTCGTTTTTCATTTCTTTCAGCAAAGTTTCTTATTATCTACGTTGTCAATAATAATAATAATAATAAAACAAATTTGATATGTTCGAGTATGTGTATTTGTGTGTGTGTGTGCGTATTGGCTTCAAGAATAATTTTCATTTTATATATTGAATCAAACTAGAATCCCATACAAACAATGGAAATTTGTCCTTTTCGAAAGCAAAGAACTTGTACAACATAAAAAACGTCCCTATAACACGATGACAAGATCGACATCAATGTACCTTGTTGTTTTTTATCCTCAAAATACCTTTAGTGTGTGTATCATTTTAATAAAATAAAAAAAGGATGACATGAAACTTGGGAGTATTGATGACATTATATAGACAATATTGGGTTATCTTATGTCAATAACATGAGATGTGAGGCACAAAATTGCTACATTTAATACCAAAGAATAATCATAACAAAATCCTATTCAACGAATCAACTCGAGTTTTTTTTTTCAATATAAAGAAATATCCAAATTGACATTAGTCGATACAGATAAAAACGCAAACACAAGCGAACAAAAACCGAAGTGGAAATTAAAATGATTTTTGTACTTTGATTACTGTACATTAGATTTCAGTTAAAAACTTCAAATTCAGTAAATTTTTTTTCGAATTTGTGTGATTTTCCAATTCAAATGAACTTCTAAATACTCTTTTTAAAACGTGGAACGTTTCATATTATTTTTATTTTTATTATTGTGATTCTCAAATAACCATTTGTATTGATTGTAACTATTATTATGAAGGTAATCGACAGAGACGATGGTGATGACAATGATATCTTATATTTGCATAAAATGAAGCATGATTGTTGATATTTTTGTTACGATTATCGGTTTCAAAGGGACTGCATGTAAATGTTGATCGATTTTTCGTGATTTTCCTTATTAATTGGCAAATATCAGATTTGAGTGTATCCAATTTTATCGGAATTCATTTAGTATAGTCCAGTTATCTTTTATCAATATGAAATAATCAACCTTCATCTTGTTTTATGTCTCTTTAATCGATATCAGGTAACATAATATTTTTATCCATACAGTGAATAAGATGCTTAAAGGAAACTTCAATGAAAGCATCTCTCTTTTTCACAAAAAAAATGAAATTTTTATGAAAGAAAACAGGAAAAACAACATATCATAAAATATAAAATGGAACACAAACATTCTATACAATAAAGAATAAAAGTGAGGCTAAGTCTTTCATAATAATAATAATAATAATAATCATTTTAACAAAAAAAACATGAAAACAGAAAAAAAGACAAGTAAAAAGTTATTATGTCGCTTGTACTTTTAATATGTCTTCAAAGTTTTTTGTGTCTATGAAAGGTATGAACTTTTATATAGAAGTTTGTCAATTTATTATTTAATACAAGTAATAGCAAGAAGTTTTATATTATAAGCCGAGAGCTGAAAAACAATTTTTTGTTGTGTTATGATTTAATTTTTAATACAATATGATATTATTTTGTTTTTCATTTATTTACAGTAAACAAAATCAAATTAAGTGATGATTTTCCATTTTCTATTATCAAATGTGCATTTTTTTTTTATTTTACTTTAAAATTAATGTTTCACCAGTTTTTTTTCTTGGTAATTTTTTTTTTTATACTAGAAAATAATAAATTTTCAATAATTACTATTTTAATAATGAAATTCGTTCGTGACGTGACTTGTGATAGCTTTTGGTCGTACCTTCTAATTTTAATTAAAATCAATTTATCTTTCGTCTTTTTATTTTATTATTTTAGTATGAAACATTCAGCCAACCCATTTTTTTGAACGAAAGGTGGAAACAAGTTAAACAATGTTGTTAACACATTTAAATAAAGTTAAGAAACGTAATCGTGAATTTTTAACTCAAGTGCATTTAATGCAATTAGATAAAGTGTTAATTAGACATAACAATAACCAGGCGTTTCCGTCACTAATATTAAATAACATGAGACCAGGCGTCTCTATTTCAAAACAAAAATAACATGATACCAAACGCCTCCTTTTAAGAAAGAAAAGTGATGAGTCGCCTTGAAAAACCTCATGTAGATCAAATTTAAATAAAATACGCTCAAGAAAATGCAGAATAAACAAAGGCAAAGGCAAATGGGCAATAATTCAACAATTATCATTTCTTATAAATTTACATCAACTTCCTATTTTTGCGTGTTTCCAGATATCTGCATAATTGTTAATCGTTGTTTCATTTTGTTTTTATTTTTGCATCAAATCAAATAATTTTACTTCACAGATTATAGTAAAAAGGTGTGGAAATGAAATGCAAATGAAATTGAAAAATTAAAAATTAATTTAAAATTAACCAGGCGTTTCCATTTTATTAAGCTTAGCTCTTTCCAACTATTGGAAGTGTTTAGAAATTTATTTTCAAATTCAATTTTTCAACACTTTTAAATGAAATTTCTAATCTGAACTGGATCTAAACATAATTTATTGTTTACTAAGTTACACACCTAAAAAAAAAACACATTAATTGATACCTGCCGACATTCAGCGTTAAAATATCGTGTATATAAATTTAATTTTCTGTATTTGGTTTCTCCTTATAACACAAATTACAACAACAAATTTAAACCTTTGTACACAATTAAATTTATGTTTGACTTTAAAATTTACGAAGTCAAAAAGGGCTAATTGAAAGTGTGTTTCCTTTTTTTATTTTATTTTAAGCATTTTTTTATCAACTATTATTCATTCATTTTATCTCTTCATTTTTTCTTTGGATTACAATACGATAATTGAAAATCTAGTACTTGCAACGTAAAAAGGTAAGGACTTGAGTGTCACTCGTTGATTGAATAAAATAATATTGACACTACAGTTAAGTAAAATGATGATGATGGGAAAAAACATTTCACTGTCAACCATCGACTTGTATAAAAGGGACATTTTCCGTAAATTTTCTTGTATAATTCAATTAAGATATTTTAATTATTTAAAAATAAACATAAAACTTTTACCTTGAGCATCAAATGAATTAAAAAAAACATTTGATGTTATTTTTGGTCTATGGTAGTATTTTGTGACATTTTACCTTTTTTATCTTGACTTGTCTAATTAAAATTTACATGCAAAGAAGTGGGATGAAATTTTATTTTATAATTTACTTTGAAATCTTTTTATAATTACTATTGACTTCTTTTTATGCCTATTAACCACCGACTGCGGTCATATCAAAGCATTCATAAAATGGAAATAAATGATTTTTTTTTTGCCAAATAAAAGTGATTTTACTCTGTTAGTGTATTAATATAATGAATTCAAATTCAAAAGTATACGTAAAATGTGTTTTTTTAAAAATAAATTCACTTTGTTACCTTTTCTTTTGGAGGTTTGAGTTAAAAATTCGTTTAATCTGTACCCAAAAATTATTATAAAGACCTTTTAAAATTAAAATTTCCGATAGAATAATGCGGTCTATTATTTTATTTTTTACTTTACTTTCTTGGGTTGTATTTATTAAATTTTGGTAGTCATATTTATTCAGTCATTATTTTTTTTTTCTCTTTTAAATTAAAAAGTATTTTCTTAATTTGTCTCTTTTTTTTTTGTGTGTATTTTACCCATATTTTATGTACTTAACAGAGCAACATTGATGATATTAAGCTTTTTAAATAATAATATTTTCCTCATTGCTACACTTTGCTTCATCTTATTATCATGCTTCGTCAAGAAAATCCTGTCATTTACAAAGAATATCTTTATTTTTGTTTGATATTACCGATGATGAAAAAAAGGAAAAAAAAACAGAAAAGAAAAGAAAAAGAAGAAACACTAAAATATTATGATAGTCCTTTAATTAATTATGTATACAGTGAGTTTTTATGTGATGTGATAAAAAGAAACTTTGTTATAAAAAAAGGACTGCGTGACGTTTAATTTGTTTATATTTTTTTCATGATAAAGAAAAAGGGACTGAAAGCTGCTTTTGTCGCCTGAATTATTTTATACTATGAGGATAAGATAGAAAAATATTGGAAAAAGGGTATGTAAAAGTGCGTTTTGATTTCCATTAAAATGCATTTTTTTGAAGACCCTCATGTTAATCGTCTTAGTATGGGAGCGGATGATCCTTATTCGTATTAAAGTCTTTTATTGTTGAATTAAATTCCATAATTTAGACCCTCATAAGAACTCCCGATTAGACAGACAACGAAAACTCACCAAAAGCGCATTTTAACATTACAACACAGTTAAAATAACATCAAAATTTTAAATTAATATTCTTTTAAACTGATGAAAATTGTTCTGTTAATAAGTTGAAATTGACCTTTTGTCGTAAATAGATAAGATGATGAGTGAATTTGTTTTATGTTGACCTATAAATTCATTAATGTACTTTATTAAAATGTGAATCTGATTATGAAGGAAACTGTTAGTCAAATTCAAAGAAATTTACATATGACCATCAAGCTCCAGTGCACTTTTTGATAGAAAGTTAATTTTCCCTCTCTCTCTCTCTTCAATCAATAGACACTTAAAAAAGCATAACTAAAAGCATATCACAAGGTCACCCAACACTAATTCATCCTAAAAACCAAATTAAGTTCAAATATTATTAAGTTTTATCTCATTTCACTCGCCAAAAATGTAATTTACAACTCCTATTAGTTACATCAACATCATTTTATCATGATAAAATATAAATAATAATAATAATAAAAATTATTTTCTGAATTATATGCATGACTGGAATTAGTTTTAATGCAATTAAACTTTTTCCAATAATGAAATGAAAATTAAAATAAATTACATTTTTTTAAAGTACATAGAAATGCCTTTTAAAAAAAAAAACAAAAATAATAAAATGTTAATTAGTACAAGCATAGCCTACACTCATGTCTTCATGTGCTTGGCTGCCACGTTTGCTCTCACTGAATTTACATACCGAGATCGCATTACAACTTTTATTACATTGTTCAGCCAAAAACAATACGAAATGTAATTTTTTTTTATTTCAGTGTTAAGAAAAACAATTCCTTTAGTTTTTGATATCCAAAACAAGTAAAATTTTCATTTAAGATATTTTTTTGCCTTTTAACATGAAATCCACATAATAAATTGGTTCCAGTGTGAATCGATTGAGAAAAAAGCATGAAAATAAATAACATTTCATGGAAAGAGTTAATGATATTGCGCTAGTATTAACATAAAACAACAATTATATTAATATTCAAATGGGAAAAAATCCAATTATTTAATTAGTTTTGTGATTTATGTTAAATCCAGCTAAAAAAAACATTAAAATTTCTGTTCTTGGCAGCTTTGATCTTATTTGTTTGGAACAGATATCGATTCAGTGAAATATGCAAATTTGATGTCATCCTATAATATAAAAAAATATATAAGAAAAAATGCAATTAAAGTTTTGTTGACACTCAAAACGTTGTTACGCTATAAAAAAATGTTATTATTGAGACATTTTTATTGATGAAGATAGAAGCAGGTTTTCACTCAAGAGTGGTACTTGAACTATTTTCATTACGTGGAAAGGTTTTTCTCCATGTTAATTTTTAGTTTTTAATTACAGTTTTAATTAAAAAGTAAAAATTAATTATGTTCGCTACTTTACAATGTTAATCAATATTACTTGGTTATGAGAAAATAATATAAAAATTAAATAAGCTCTTCTCCTAATAATGTAACGTGCTTTATCATTTTTTTTTTTGAAATGTGATACATATGAAATTATATTTTGATACGATCAATTTTTGTTGTAACACCGATAAAACGCATCAAATCACCTGTGAAAATGTCTTAGTAAATCATCTCAATTTTATTCTTACACGTGCATGTGTGTGTAATGTGACAGAGACATTCAATTCAATTTAGATGTAAATTTTTCATATTCATTTATGATTTTATATGAAAATAAAATAAATAGGTTTTCTCTGGATTTTTGGAATTTGCATCTATATTGACTGTTATATATTCGAAATCGAATATTAAATGTATGAAGGTGAGATTTCTTTTAAGCTAAAATTAAAAGGAAATTTCGACTGTTGTATTAACTGAAAAAAAAATCAAAATTTAATCTTTGAATTTGAAAATCTCGTCATATTCCATTCAATGTCCCTTCAAATTCTCTTCTTATTTTTGCTCAACTGTGTGTTGCATTATGAGCTCATTCAAATAAGATTTCAATATAATTTTAATGTCATGTCGAAATGATGAAGAGAGCGTCTTGTGTCTCATCTATTAAATAACTTGAATGAAAACTATGAAATAACATCATTTTATAACACCTTTTGCACTTTTTACATTACCTAGATGTAAGATAAATAGACGTAAACTCATTTGTGGGCATAGGAATGTTTTTAAATTGCATCTGGTTAAAACTTTATTCAATTATTGGGATGAAAAAGAGATAAATAGCCACAGAAACTTTGTCCTGTTTAGAAATTTTACAAAAACGCTTTGTTAAAAAAAATTATTGGTATAAAAATTCATTTTTGGACTAGAAATGTAGTTGTAAATGAGATTAATTATGGAAACGCCTGGTTGTTCAAAATGTTATCTCATAATGGAGACGGCAAGTTATTTTTTCATTTTTTTTTCAATTGAAACGCCTGGTAAATTTTATTTTTCTAAGAATATTACATAACAACTAAGCTCATGGCAATAAAAACTTGTTTTGCACAAAATTTCAATTTCAAAGCAAAAAAATCCACAAAAAACTTTTAATTACTTTCAAAATTATCAAACACATAATTGGTCAAAAATGTTTTGGAATAAGGCATGTTATTGAAGTTTTTATGCAAACTTATCCCATTCCACCTTCTTTTATATTCAGATAACAAATTTTCTTTCATTGAAAATAGAAATATACACATAAAATAATTGGAAGGCTTTTCTTCTGCATCATTTCATTTATTTGCCTTCCCATATATTATTCATAAGACATTTACTTACATCTTTACATACCAACAAACTCTTATTGAAAAAGTAAATTCTCTCAGTTTTTTTTGCCTTATTTCTGTTATAAGTTAATATATTTATTATTGTGTATAAGTTATATCAAATAAGTAAAATATGTAGAAAATTGTTTGGAAAATTTCTTTTCCTCTCTTACTTAACCCAATTGAATTGAAATTACATTCAGACAAAAAAAACAGCAAATTTTATCCATATTCAATTTCTCCTTGAAAATCAAGACCATTCAACTACACTAGAACATAAGAAGTGTTTGAATTACTAGCATCACACCTTTTCTAGTCATAAAAAGAGAAGAGTAAGATACTGCAAATAGTCAGTAAAACATTTAGAGCACATACATATAAATAAAAAAAAAACACGTATTTGTATGTAATAATCATATAATATAGTCTGTGACAAGTAGATATGGTCCTTTTAAGCATATTATATTACCATATTTTAACAGACGAAAGTCATATGACACTTTTTATAATGATATAAAGCAAGTTAGGCTTTCAAGTATTTTGTGAGAGTATGGAAGCATAACTTTTTTCCCGTATGAAATTTTTTGTGAATATAAAACAGAGTTCAAACCAGAAAATAAACTTTTTACAATAATTGTATTGCGTGTAAATGTTTTTTTTGCATTGAATTGTTTTATTACTTTTCATGAAACATTTATTTGGATTTAAACATTTGGATGACACAAGATAAAAAAATAGTAATTAAAAAAGTGTCAAAAGCATATTTTATTATTTTTTTAAATCCAATATGAATAACACAGCTTAACAAAATAAAATCGATGTGCTTGCTTTGAGAAATCCCGAAACACGTCAAAAAGATTTTTGAATCCTGATTATTTTCCACTTTGAAATTTTAAAATTCACTGATTCGTGTTTGTTTTATGAAATAATGAAATTTGTATGGAAAAGAGTCATTTTCCCTTTAAGTTCAAATTATTAAATATCAAAGTTTAAACTTTTTTGAAGTTAATTTTGTTTCAAAGTGTCAAGTAATTAATATCGTTGGAAAGAAGGCAAAAAGAGCTAACAGAAAATATAAATTTTATCATAATAAGCCCGCATAATATTCAATTTATATTAAATTTTGTTCTAAAAATATAAGAAGAAAATTAGTTTTTTCTCTTTTTTTTTGTATATGTTACCTGAAAAAGCCCAATATAATTGTACAAACTATATTAAAATTTATATTATCTGTTAGCTTTTTTTGTCCTCTTTCTAAAAATATAAATTACTTGACACTTTGGAACAAAATTATCTTCAGAAAAGTTTAAACTTTGATATTTAATAATTTGAACTTAAAGGGAAAATGACTCTTTTCCATACAAATTTCATTATTTCATAAAACAAACACGAATCAGTGAATTTTAAAATTTCAAAGTGGAAAGTAATCAGGATTGAAAAATCTTTTTGACGTGTTTCGGGATTTTTCAAAGCAAGCACATCGATTTTATTTTGTTAAGCTGTGTAATTGAATTCCAAATAAAATAAAAAATAATTCATATGATAAATTTATCAAAAATTCGTATCATAGGTCTTAGTGTGAGCTTGTCTAGGTTACTTGTCATTTCGATAATGATTTTTTATGTGAATTCACATGAAAAGTTGATATTAATTAAACAAATAAAATTTGATGCATTTGATCTTTGGTTCTTTTTTTTCAATTGTTGATTAATTATTACCTTTAAAACAAATTGATATGAATTTTATTGTTTTATCATAAAAATTAAAAATGCATTTCCGAGAACTAGAAACTCGATTCTGATTAAAATAACATGCCTTCATATTAGTCATAACTTAAAAACATGATGAATTTTACGTTTAAATTCAATTTAATCTTCTGCCTCAGAGTAACTGGCAGAACTTTTACACATTTTTCAATGAAACACGTTCAAGACACTTGAAAATGTCAACCTCAATTTTACCTTTTTCATTAAAACTATAAATAAATATCGTATATCCCTGCTCTATTACAGACAGATACTTTCATTTCTTGAATAATTAATGCAACCAGATATAGACTATCGTTAGAGACTTGTTTTAACATGTGCATTCAAATTTGAGGTGGTTATGTTGTTGGTATAGAACAACTATCGTTTTGTTGTCATCCTTTGTCATTAAACTTTTCATCTTATATCTTATTCAACTCGAAAATACATTTATGAATGGCCTGTAATTTTGGTTCATGCACTATCATATTGTCATGAGTTATGTTTGTATGTATTTAAAGTCATATAAAATCGTTGTGCGTGAAGGGTCTCTAGTGTCATACTTTTAATTTAGATTGAAAATCACAGAAGACAAGACAAGACACAACTCTTGAATGGCTCTTTATCAAAAACAACAGTAAAAAAAATGTAAAAGTTGCATGACAGTTACTAATTACAATTGTGACTTGAGTACACTCATACTTTGTATGTAAATGTTATGGACTTTCATGAAAATGTAATAAAAAAGAAAAAGTTATTCTTCGTACAATCATAATAAAAATAATAATCATAATAAAGTTCATTAAAATTTTCAACATTCCAACATTAAATCTACACTCATCCATATGGCACAAGATGACGACAACTATAGTAATTAGTTTTTTATTATTATTATATTCGGCTATATTTGAATGTTAAGCGTGCTTTACATAAACCATATAACTGCTTCTTTTTCTGTTTTATGTTTATTTTTTATATTTAAGTTTGAATTTTTTTTTCATAGTGTTATGGGCGAGGTAAAAAAAAACTCTGATGGTGTGTAACGATTTTTTTTTTCGTATTTTAATCCAAAGACAGACCAAAGTTTCCGTAAAATATTATTTTGCTTTTAATAGATGTTGGTTTTACTTCTTCAAAGTACACACAATTTTAAGGAAGTAACAAATACACGTCAAATTTATTTTTATTTTACATATTAAATAATGTATTTTAATAATGTAAGATTTTAACACGCAACTTAAAATGTCATGCACACTTTATTTTTATAATTTTTAATGAACTTTAACAGTTAACAGCATTTTGCTGGTGGGAAAACTACACATGAAATGAAAAATTAAGCGTAGGTGATGAAAATTCAATGTTTTATCGTCATATCTGGACAAAAAAACATTAAACGTAATTTATTTTTAATGAATAGACTTTTGTGATGTTGATAAATAAATATCTAAAAAATAAAAATAGAAAAGGATTAATTACGATTCAAATTGTTTGATGTAATGTGACGTTCAACTGAATGTAAATTAAAAAAAAAATCAAATGAATGTGAAGACGAAAAATCCTGGAATAAATTTTCTTCAAAAGAAGTTAAAAAACGCACTTGTTCAAAAACATTCCTTAACACCACAAACTTTTTCTTTGCGAACTTTTTTTTTACATATTTGCCGGCATAATTTAAAAAAAAATAAAACGTAACAGCGAAAGACTTTATTAAGTGCATTTCCGTGAAAATAAATTCCTTTTCACTGAAACCATTAAAAAAAATTAAGGTAAAAACATAAAAATTCATTAAAGTGGTCTCAAAAGCACATTTTAAATTGAAATGCATCAATTTTTCTTTTACAAAAAAAACGAAGAATCTTGAATAACAAAAATCTGTGTATAAAATTCTCTCATACGACTTTATTTATTCCTCTATGTAAACAAGGATACACTTTTCACTTCGCCTTTAAGTGCATCATAAAGTCAAATAAAATATGTGATCGTGTGGGAACACAATTTTCATTCCTTTTATGCACTGAAACGTTTAAAATTCCTCAAAAAAAATACATTTCACATACCTTTAACATTTTTATTGTGATGGTTTTTTCTAACTCTTACTTTCCTTGTCGTCGCTTTCTTGAGTACCTTAAGACGATTTTCTTTTAAATTTAGAAAAGTATACCATGAAACTTAAAACATGGCCATGAAAAGGATAAAAAAATCTTACACTCTTTTTTTTTACAAACTTTTATACTGACTTAAATTTAACATTTCATTTTAGAATAAAACAATATAAAAGAAGAAACAAAAAAAAGACTCAAACAAACAAAACTAGGACAAGACAAACAAAAATATTTGACTATTTAGATGGTGTGTTAATTTTTTATTGTGTGTGATTTTTTACAGACCAGAAAAGTCTGCACACGCACACAAAACTTACAAATTTAAAACAAAGAGTTGAAAAATTTTGTGAAAAACAACTCAAGCAAAAACTTGATGATAAAAAAGTATTTTTTTTTGTAAGTTTACGTTATGTCATAAATAAAATTTACAGAATAAATTCCCAGTTCGTTAAATTTTTAATGGAATTTCTATGCACGGTTAGTAGAAAACGTGCCGCAAACAGTGCCGCTAGCGGCACTCAGCGGCACTACTACGGCACTGCTCCGGCACTACTTGCGGCACTACTGCGGCACTAGATTTTTATAAAACTTTTGTCTTTAAATTCAGATTTTTGTTAAAATAAATGTGTAAAGACCATAGAAGATTGAAGTAAAATTAATAAACTCGAAAAAAAATCATTTTGAGCGTACAAAAAATATAAAAAAAAAAATTTATTTTTTAATTTTGAAAAAAAATACTATGCTGAAGCTTGACTACGCTTCCACGAGTTTTATACGCTTGCTCAAACTCGCGGAGGTACTCATTTACACGACTCTAATTCGTGGAAATTAATATTCGAGCGGTTTCAACTCGTGAAAATGAATTTTTGAGTTATCTCAATTCGCGGAAATGAATATTTGACTTTTTGAAACTCGTGGATTATAAAATTCGAGCGATTCAACTCGTGGATTGTGAAATTCGAGCGATTTCTACTCGTGGATAGTAAAATTCATGCAATTTCAACTCGTGAAAATTCATATTTGAGCGTTTTCAACTCGTGGAAATTAATATTATTATCCACATTCACCGAATATTAAATCCACGAGTTAAAAAAAAATAATATTCATTTCCACGAATTGAACTTGCTCGAATTTTACTATCCACGAGTAGAAATCGCTCGAATTTCACAATCCACGAGTTGAAATCACTCGAATTTTACAATCCACGAGTTGAAATCACTCGAATTTTACAATCCACGAGTTTAAAAAAGTCAAATATTCATTTCCGCGAATTGAGATCGCTCAAAAATTCATTTCCACGAGTTGAAATCGCTTGAATTTTACAATCCACGAGTTGAAATCGCTCGAATATTAATTTCCACGGGTAAGAATCATGTAAATGAGTGCCTCCACGAGTTTGAGTCATGTAAAAAAAATACGGAAACATGAGGTTTTTCGAAAAATAATAATTTTTCTTGAAAAAAGTATGAGCTTTAAGCCTTTTCTAATTATCAAAATCTTAGTTTTAATTGAAAAATTCGATAAAAATGTAGTGCCGCTGGAGTGCCGTACAGTGCCGCGCTCCGGCACTAAATGCGGCACTCCAGCGGCACGTTTTCTTCTAACCGTGTGGGAAATGAAATTCATTAATTTATAATTTATGCTAACATGATTTCAGAATAAAATTTGTAAAAAATGTATTAATTATAAGCAAATTTTATGATGAAAACGACTGGCTATTTACATTTTTTTTAAATTTTAATTGTGGAAACGACTGGTTGTTCACAATGAATGTTAAATGGAAACGCCTGGTCATTTTTAATGAATTTTCATTCTATAACGAAAATGCCTGCTTATTTCAATATTAATTTTTCTGTTATAATGTAAATGACTGGTCGATTTCAACATTTTTTTTTAAGTTTTAAATTGAGAACATCATAAAACCATGAAGCAATTTATTGGAAAATAATGAACTTAACTAGTTAAATGTTAAAAAATTTATGTAGCATTACAAAGTATTCGAATCGTGTTATTTTTATTTCAATGTTTGGTTACAAAGTGCTACAAATTTTTATATATTTTTTTACAACCAAAAGTAAAACACTTTTAAAATAATGGAATGTAAGAAACAAATAATGGTAAATTATATAGTTTTTATCTCTACTATAAATTTCTACTTAAACTCGAAACTATCTTACCCCAAAATATTTTCGTATTCAATAAATTTTATTTCATTTTAGTATCTTTTTTTCATAGTTTTTCATTTTAAATATCGTACCTGTGTTATTTCAACTATTATTCTAGTATTATCAGTTGGTCTTCTTGTTATCGGTATCTCTTTACATGTCTTCCTGGTAAATCTTCTACTTTAAATACTTTATTTTGGAATGAATGTACGATAAAGAGACACAGAACACGAGAGTTATGTAAGATATTTTAAAGCCTCAGGAAAATATTTTCCATGGCAATAAATATAACACAAACAGGGATAATCTCTTTAAATATGTTTGAAAGTGTATGGAAATAGAAAGATATACAAAATTGGTATAAATTCAAATAAATAAATTCGTGTTTTCTAAACAGAAATTTTCAACAATGATATAAATGTACAATGAATTATGTGTACAGAAAATTAAACCCTTTGAATAAGGAATTTAATGAGAGTAGATTCAATTTCAATAATAAAATAAATAAAACAAAAAGTACCAATGAAAATATGATTTCATTTTAAAATAAAATACCAGGCGTTTCCATCAGATGTAAAATAAAATATTCCTTGAGTTAGAGAATGTGTGAAAAAAGTTAACCCAGTCTAATTTCAGTAAGGAAATTCATTGAAAAGTTCCATTATCAAACATTTCATCACACAAAATTAATATCACTCACGCATACCCTTGTGATAAATTTGCCAAAAACTTCAGTTTTTTACATACAAATATGTGTATGATTATCAACAAAAAAAAGAGCAGCAAATGTTCCACACTTATCCTGATTACTGTTATTATTTATTGCACCACTTTTTCTATTTTTTTTTTACTACAAAATTTTTATAGTCGACAGTTAAAGAATTTTATTGCTTTTGTATCGGCGGTAGCAATATCGAAATGTATCTAGAGTACCAGAAGTAACATCAAATATGGCCAAGTTTGTTTTATGTGACAGCACAACTGTTTTTTTATGTTATTTAACACATTGTTGTTGTTTTATTTATTATTATTATTGATATTGATATTATTTATTGTACAAAAGGACACGAAAAAGACATTTATTTAAGTTCATCTCATGTCTTTCCTCTTACACAGCTTAAAATATTGTAAAATTCATACCTTTAAACATTTATCACTGTTGCCAAGATAGAATTTAATTTGACGATGATGTCTCTTTTTTTATGACTGTCGGGATAAAATAAAAGTGACATGATAAGATATTGCCAAAGTTGATATCTTATTGGCTTTGAAAACAGTTTTTTTTAAGAGATTACTGATTTTATGACAATCGAAGTCTGACACAGCATTTTGATGATACCTTAAAATTAAGATATTTCATTCTCAATCGATTTCACATCAAATCATCTCAAAATCGAATTCGTAATTGAATTTTGATGGAAACAAAGAAATTTGTGTCAGATTTCCAATTTGAAGGAAAAATTTCACTTTAATGTAACAAATTTCCGTTTTTTTTTTCATACTCTGATTGTCTTTGTACACTTTTATTGTTGTAAATAGCATAATAATATGAATATAAAATGAAATAATAATAATAATAATTTCAACAAATTTACATAAGAATTGTGCAATTTTCCATCGTCTCATTTTGTTTTCTATTTTCTACAGTTAACATGAGATGCCTCGTTATAACACAACTTTGAAACAATTCAGGTGCTCATCCTCTATGATATTACAATTTCATAACTAATATTGCAGTTTATATTTAAATGTCTTTTATGAATTCATATTATATGAATATTTGAAAGCAATTTTGTTGTAGAAGACTGAAAATGGAAGCACAGTAAAAAAAAATGAAAATGAAATAACAGGTAATGGATGCATATTATAATAAAAAGGTATAATAATTCGTTTTCATACATTTATGATGGAGGGATTTTATTGTTTTATGTTGTTGAATGTCTTTTTGTTTTTGAAAAGATGACAAAATTAAATGAATATTAGGAATTTAATAATAGAATTTGGACATTTAATTGAAATTGTTGGACAAGTTTTTAATTACATAATAAGTTCCTTTACAAATGTTTCTAAGAAGCGTTATGATTCTGTTGTGACATATTTTGACGAAATTTCATTAAATTCAATTGAATATTATAAATTTAAGGCTAAAGAAACCCTACTGAATTCATCGAACACGTTCAAAACTCTACCAGTAAGTCAAAATCAGGGTCACGGCCAGTCTTTCCTCGATATTTGAATAAGTTCTCAAAACTGTCTTTGAAATGTTATTCTTCACAGCGCTAAATTTAAAAAAAAAAATTATCTCTCATCCTTGTTTACTTTAAATCTCCATGGAAAAAAAAATTATTACTTCATTTTAATTATTTTTTAACGTCTCTTTTTACATTGATACGCTTCTACTCATCACATCATAATTTTATCACTTTCATCACCACGGTTCATGTACTATAATAAATAAAACTTTAGAAGAAAATTTCATTATCATACTCAAGTTTCCGTGTCCTTTTTGTTTGAGGTGAAAGATTATAACACTTTTCATTACCATGATGTAAATTTATGTATCTCACACATATATGGTGTATTATTAAGATATTCACAGTTCTGGTACTTTTATAACATTTTTTTATACTTTTATTATTTTTTTATATGTGTTTTTTGTCACCAACCGCAACAAATTTTAATTAGGATCGTAAAACCGTCTTAAAATTGTCCTAAACCTTATGTTGGTTTTTTTTATAAACAGGTCGTTGCTTAATCCTGTGACTGATTCATACCACTAGATTTTTTTTTAAATTAATATAAGACTTATTGTTGTATTAGTGTGTGTGTATGTGTGTATGATGATGAATGTGTTGATATAGACGCAAAATATGCAAAAAAAAAGTAAGAAGATTAAGAGCTTTAATTTTTTTTTATATTGTCAAAAGTTATCGGTGTTGAGTGTCAAATTGGTTTACACTGAGTTTAAATGTAAAAAACATAAAGCAAATTAATGGAAACGGCTGGTTATTTAAATTTTATTCAAATTTTTATAGTGGCAGGGCCTGGCCATGAAATTTATGATGAGTTTCATAGTGTAAGCTCATAGTAATGGAAACGCCTGGTGTTTAATAATCCTCATTTTACTCTACTCTTTAATACCCTTAAGGTCAATAAAGGAGACGCCTGGTACATTATCATTTTTTGCAATATTTGTATCATGCTTGTACCTATAATTCCAAAACAAAACGAAAAACTAACATATAAATTCACTTACATCACCATTTAAGAGAATTTACTCAATTAATCAACACCATCACGACAATAATCCATTATATTTTATGTCTAAAATAACATAATTTTCTTACACGCACTTTAACATTTTATTACCACACATGAATAAACATTCCTTTTCCTTGATTCTATTAATTTTTTGCTTTTGTACTTTTCCTATACTGAAATAAACTATGAAATGATGAGTAATTTCAACCAAAAAACTTGCGTCATGTTGCTCTACAAAAAAAAATTATATATATATATATTAAAAAAATAAATAAAACAGATTTACTAGACGATAAAATAAAATCAGAGAAGATGTTCATACAATATTTATAATAAAATCTAATAAAATAATTCATAACTGGTTAAAAAAGTATTCAATCAACGTCTTTAAAAGATCTAGAATGAGGTATGTTTTACTAGTACTCAAATAAATGCTGTGTATAGAGACTGATATAAAAATAAATTTTAGTTTTATGATCCTGCACGTACCACCCTTACTATGTTTTTATTGTATTTCATGTACAATTGTGGTGTATTGTCTTTTCACACAAACATTCGCTCAGTGGATTTAATAATAAAAAAAACTTAACAGCTTTTATTCCTAATATGCAAGTTTGAATAATATAATAAAAGGAAATATTTTGTATAACACCCAATATATTAAGATATAAAACGTGATTTTATTGTAATAGTTATGACAAAAAGTTAGAACAATTTTTGCGTTTTCAAGTGTGTTTTCTTGTGAATGCTGTATCGTTGAAACTCTGATAAAATGATGGTTCTGTTTTATGATATTTGAATGTAATTTAATCGAAAATGGCTTCAATTTATTTTTGTCGATGAAACTTCATATCATTTTTTTGAGTCGAATTCAGTTTCTAAATTCAAAAAAAAAATTGAACCTGATATTTCCTCCTAAACGAGTTAAAACCTTACTCTCATAATCTCATATTACAGAGCACAAATTGAATCACCTGCGTTATTCAAATGAATGAAATTCAATTATCTAACATTCACAATTCACTCAAATATCACTTGAACTACAATATCCAATTAAATTTCTAGTAGTCTTTTTAGTTACATTTCACTGGATAATACCCATTCTAAATTTTAGCACGGTTGTTACTTCATCATACAATAAATTCCCAATAAATTAAAACACAAAAAAAAAGAAATTAATGGGATGAAGGTAAAAAGGTGAAAATAAATTTCAATATTCATTCAATTTTGTATTTACACTCTGAAGTGGATTCGAGTTTCTTTTTTTTGTATTTTAATTTAGACAATGAATTGTAAGTTCAATGAAAGACAAAGCACTCTTTTAATTTTGCAAAAATTCAATTATGCTGGAAATAATGATAGATTAAATGCAATAAGTTAAATTGCTAAGCGACATTCAATTAGGATGGACATTTGTTCGGGTCATTGATCTTTAAAAAGATATGTATAATTAATTTTCATTGTGAAAGTATCTAATTAACAATTAATTTTAGAACTTGTTATCGGTGTTTAATGGATTTGAAATTAATTTTTTTTTAAAGATTTTATTGAGTAATTGTTTCAAGTTGATCTCTACAATTTTTACTCAAGAGGCCTCTTACATCATTTAAAGTGTTAATTAGAAAGAGTTTTTTCCATGTTTTACGGGACGTTCCTAGACAAAAGAAAGAGAATTCTAAACCCAGAAAATGTGATTATGTTATTTTAGTAGATAAATGACGCAAGCTCTAAATTGAAAACTCCCCACAGTACAAATTGATTTGGTCCGCAGAGATCTTCGATTGACGCTTACAGGTCATTTAATGAATGCAATTTTTAATGCATTTCCTTTTAATTTGGATAAACATTTCAAACATTATGGGCATTCTTTTAGTCTACGCATATTATGCTGTGAGCGTTTGCAACTTGAAGTGTATGCTCAAAAAATTACCGTTAAATTGAAAATTATCCTCATACGTAACGTGTGTAATTTAGCTAAATTGATCCCTAATTTATTATCGAACTAATTATAAATTATTTTTATTAGAATTTAACACCACATAATCATGATGTTGCATCCAATGTGAAACCAATTCTTCAAATTCTGAAAATTTCAAACAATTTAACAAATTTCAACGGGTATTTCATTTTAAGAGAGAGGGTGATATCATATTGAAACAATATCAAAATGCAAATGTGCCTTTTTTTGATCAAATTTCACTGAATATTCATATACAACAGCTGCTATCCTCTAAAAATATCATCATCATCATATACAATAAAAACTCACTTCATTTGCTTTATTTACTCAACATCTCAAAAATGAATTGTTTAAGTATTGATATTGAATTGGTTAAGTGAAGCGATGATGTGCCTACGACAATGATGAAAATGACAACAACATCAATATAAGCGGTAACACTTGCTTTAAATATACATTCACTTATATATAAATTTTATTTTTCAATAGAATCACTAGACACACACACACACACATACACAGACAAAAACTTACGAAAAAAGTCATGTTTAATCAGGTGTGTAATAAAGTAGGCAGAGGATGTACACTCGAGAAACGACAAGGCATGATGAGACAGCAAATTTCATTGAATTATCAGTGAATGAATTTTAGATCTTCAAGTGATGAAGTATTTTTAGCCAATGGCATGTTTAAAAGATGACTTTTCTAATTGAAATGTGTGTTTGTATATATTTTATGGGTGTGTGGGTCGTACAATAATAATAATAATCATTTAATAATGTTTACTTACATTTTGTTCAAACAAATTTCAATGAAAATTAAACATCATGCCATCAAAATTAAACTTTTTATGTGGAATATTGTTTTTTTTTTTGCTGCTGCAATGTAAAATAAAAAAAAAATGAAAACAAATGTAAAAAAATAAGAAAGTCCCCTTATTTTCACATGAACGCACAATAACCAATGAATTTTCTTTTCCATTTCGCGTGATAATAAACAAAATTGAGATATTTAAATGGAAAATTGCAGCTATTATTCATGGAGTGTCTGCCATGCATAGTCATTTCGTATTATCATTTTATTAAATGGTACCGATTACTTCTTCATCGCATAAAAAATTTCTAGACACAAAAAAAAATTTAATAAAAAGAATAAAAAAGGATACTTTCATGCAACCGATTGCTTCTCTATAAAGGAAAAATTTATAGGAATGTTATGCAACACTTTTAGTATACTTCAAGCTGCTAAAAAAAATATAATGGTGCAATGAATGTGAAAAATTGTAAAAATCAGCTGAAAAATTTCTCACAATTTAACAACCATGTTTTTTATTTAACTGTATTTTTTTTTCATAGTCTGATATGAAATCATTTATTTTTTTTTTACTTTTAAAGTAACTTCTTTTGAAATGTATACAAACTTATTTGTTTTTGAAAGTATATAGTTTACAAGGAAATAATAAAACTCTTTTTTTATAGTCATAAAATGCAAAAATAAAGTGATTTTAAAATAATAATAAAGACATTTGAAGTCATATGAAAACTAATTCAATGATGAAAATTGTAATTAGGGCAGATTTGGGCTTAAAAGGTTTAATTGCGGTCCAAAAGGGTCCTACTGTGATTATACTATTTGCTCGACGTTTCTTTAGCAAGCATCAAATCTTTAGCCTTAACTAAGACCTTTGTTTTCACATTGAAAATGGGGATTGTACGGTGCAGTGGTTAGCGTGTTGGACTATCAATCTTAACATTTACAATCACAAATGTCCCTTTTTCCAGCTACTCAATTTGAGTTAAAGGGTAGGCAAAGGTGGCGACTGATGGCCTGAGTGCAGGCTGAAACAACAATCTGATTAATTTGAAAAAAAATACTATTAAGGAGATTTTTATAGTCCACGTTTATAATGCGGGTTGGTTTGCGGGGCGTTTTCAACTTACAGTGTTTACTAGGTAAGTCTTGTCGCCGTTCAGTGTCGCAGTTTGATGTTGGGTTGCAAAAAATTTTTTTAGGAGTGAAACATTAATGTTTAGGTGTGAGGTTTTTTTAAATTAGGTGTGCATGTGTTAAAATTAAGGGTGCAAAATTTAAAATAAGGTGTGCAAAAAACTTATTCCTTAACGAAAGATCAAAAGTCAAATTTAAATAAAACCTTAGATGAAAAACTTTACTTTATTACTTACAAATGTTTTTATGCATGAAAAATAATTAATAGTTAAATAAAATAAAAGCACATCTAATTACTGTCTTCCTTCTTCATAACTTATTTCCGCAACAACGTAAAGATAACGTTCCATATTTTACACATATTTCTCTTTTAACTTATAATTAAATAATGATACAAGAAAAACTTATTTGTCGTTCTTCTTCTTATTCTTGTGTCATCGTGTCGTATGATCTTTTTTCACTTTAAAATAACAATACATGAGTAAATAAAAGTAATAAGAAAAACACTGGTAGTAAATAGTTTTAATAGTGAAAGTTAATAATTTTATTTCATAGTACAAATAAAACTGTATGTTAAAATAAAATAATTAAAATGATGAAACCACTTTCCTAATTAGAAAACTTAAATACCATTTCTAAAGTTTCTTCTGCTGGCTTTTTGCTTTAATATTATGACAATCACTTGCTATTAACTGAAAATATGGTACGACAAATATCTATTGAGTTTAAATGTTACACATTAGTTTAATTCGCCTCTTGCGGTTATGACACTCAATGTCTTAAATTTACTTAACTTCTTTATCATACATATGAAGTTCAATTCAGATTCCAAATGTAAAATGAAATCCAAACAATTATTTTCATGTGAACTTTTTGTATTGTCACTGGTTTTAAAATAAATGTGCAACAATAATATGTGGTGAATTGCATTCAAAGGAGTATCTGATTTAACACATGGAGACAATTAAAATGATGATGATAATGCAATACAATTGTGCAGGTCAAAATATTTTGTTAATTGTGAGATTGAATTAAATTTATCACCATGGTAAGATGAGCTTTTGATGAATAAAGGAATGCAAGTAATTATTTCATGCCAAATATTTGATTTAAATGTGATGAATTGAATATTGTTTTACTTGTAACAAACGTGGTTTTGGCTTGATTGGTTTATGATTCCAATTTCAATTTTAATTAAATGTTATCGCACAACAGCAGTCGCCCTAGGTGAAAATTAACAATAGTTAGCAAAAGGTTCATGAATTACTTAATTCAACTTCACTGCACTTCATTTTCTGGAACAATTAAAGTCGAAAAGGAAACGACTGGTTCTTTTTAACATCACAAGGCCATAAACTTTCAAAATTATTAAGATTACAGACTTTGTTTGTGGTTAAATCATGCCAAGATTTCAGTCTACCGACGATTGTTCTGAATACGTTCACCAATAAACTATAACTTTGACTTTCCTTAAAAGAACAAGTAACATGAGAAATTTTAACAACGAATCTTTATGAGCTCCTTTATCCAATTGAAAAACTCTACCTTGCTCTGATGGACCATTCGGTAGGATATTACTTTGCAATATAAAAATTCTCGAAACTGGCTTGTTGATCCAACTTTATTCAAAAATAATCATTAAAACTTACTTTTTGAGGCATATATAAAACTGAATTTAATTTGTTTGGTTCATAAAACATTCGCCAGGTAATTATTAAAATTTTGACCAATAATAACAATAAATTCCTTTCAATATTTGTTGTTACTATGGTTAAATAATAATTAATGCACTTTTCAAATTTTGGTTTTTAACAAAATAATCTCGCACATCAACCATACGTATTCAAAATTTTCGGTAAAGTGATTACAATTCTGTACTTATGTGTGAAAACTTTGGTTTTAACAATTGTACTATCAAATATTTCATTTCCATAGATGATTACAATAATAATAATAACATTCGTAATAAAAGCAATGAGAGAGCAGGAAACGCTGGTGAATGTTAACTAGTTTAATTACAGTTGTAAATCATCCAATTGTAATTTACAAATGTTAAAGTTTGTTCGTTTCATCGTTGTCGTCGTTTGAAATGCAAAATTAGTACATTATCACTTTACATTTACAAAGAGAGATATTTAACTTGGAATGTTATGCAACTGAGTGCTGATGGTACTAAATCAATGTTTAAACGAACATAATGAAAGTGGGTATGTTGAGCAGATGTGTTAGACATTTATCTCTTGAAATTAGAACGTCCTTCATTGTTTTTAAGTGAAATGGAAAAAAAAATCGAAAAAAAGGAGGATTATAAAGAACAGGCACCAATTTCATGCTTCAACAAAACTCACTCATCCTTCAAAGTGTTTCTTTTCATTGTCTGTGCAATTCTGATGCAATATAAACTGTGAAAAATTGTGCATCTAGTCTGTAATTTCCTTTTGTTTTGCACAAATGAATGCCCTTGAATCAATCGTAATGAAGAAAATAACAAAAAAACCTTTTTTTATTTTATTGTTACTTAATACATTTTCTCATTTCTTTAAAAGGATTTGTTTCCTTAACACCATTACCGAATATTTCTCTAAAAAATTAATTTTTTTTTATACTATCCTTAAAGTTGTTTAAATGAAATTTTTTTTGGTAAATTGAGTTTTCGTATCGGATATTTACTGCTGCTGTCACAACATTTTTAAAAACTATTTTTCATTTCATTTAAAAGTAAATTGGCTTGTCTTGCAATATCCTAGATTTTAGATTTTTTTTATCAAATAATAACAAAAAAAAAAAAACAAGAAAAAAAATTGAACAAGTAATCTAAAATCACTGATGTTAATGCATTTTGTCTCATTATCAAATAGAAATCATGACTTTTTCTTCTCACTGACTAATTTAACAGGTTTTATCAGATCATTTTCAGTATTTTGTGTGAAATTTTCATATATGAATAAAAATAACAAAAAAAAATGAAAAATTGTAACTTACCTTTGCCAACAAGCAAATCTTATTTTTATGCTTATTTGAAAAATGCTTTTACATTTTACAATTGCAACCAAAAAATCTGCAGACTATTGTGTTACAACATAAAGAGTATACAAGTGTCGTTAGCTAAATCATTCTATTACATTAAAGAAATATTTCTCTGTATGTGTGTGTGTGTTTATTTGTATGGAATTTAACTGTACATAAAAGTTGTAGACATCCGGAGAAATGAGAAAAATTTTTGTGTGTAAGTAATTTATGGTTTCGGTGTTGACCTCTTAGTTGCTTTGCTGATTGTTTCTTTTCTAGTTCCATTTTATAATTTGTTGAAAAATTTCTATCTGAAATTTTCTTATTCTGTACAGTTCATTTTCTTGCTATGGAATAACACTGAAGAAACAGTTTTACTTAAAAAACACGAATAAATCAATGTGTTGTTTTAAAATTATTTCAACACGTTTGTTTTTGAACTCAAACTTAAGTACGGACAAGCAAAGCCACAATATGTGAAGATTTTGTTAAATAAACTTTAAAACTTGTAAATATTATGTTGTTATCAAAAGTATTTGAAGTTGTGTTTGTCTTGTTCTTTAATTTTCTCAAAATGTTTACACAAGGTTTTTTTTTTGTTATTTTCTGCTTAACTTCCTTACAAATTTTGTAGAGAAACTTTTGATATTGGATCACAATAATGATAATTTGATTTATTAGTCCAATCAATTGACGTTAAAAGATAAAGTGATAAATGACCAGTCGTCTCCATTATAAAAAATCATTTAACAGGTTTTTCAAGGATTTACTTGAAATGGAATGAAAATCTAATTAAAAAAAAGTACAAACACGTGTTTTAAATACACATGCGTCTAAACATCAAACTTCATGACAATTGTTCATTTATTTTTTACTATTATCATCATTATCTGATGTTCATGTAGGTCAAATTAAAATTAAATTTTAACTTAAACAAAATTGTCTGAGGTCAGAGTAAATTCAAGTAATTATTTTTTATTTTGGAATTTATTATTTTCTGTCATGAAATGTATTTAAAAAAAAGTAAGGAATTAGCTGCCGCAGCAAATCCATAGTTTTGAGTGCGTGTTCATTTTCATAATATTTTCATCTATTTTATTTAATAAATATTTCA
>LN483523.1:246399-361030 GCA_900002565.1 Culicoides sonorensis | reverse complement strand
CTTGGTACATTTGTACCAAATTCATTTTTCATAGAGATTTCATTGAATTTATGATTGGAATTGATTTTAATGATACACTCAGTTACTTTAAGATTGAAAAATTATTGAAATTCTTTTTCTTGCATCAAATTATTTTAGTGTTCAAAAGAAAAATTTTATTATTTTCGGTTTTAATTGAATTTTTTATGTCCACTTTCGAGAGATCACTTCCGGTCTGAAAGGTAGAAAATTCATGATCAGAGGTTACAATAAGACGAGAAAAGTTTAATTTTATTGATTTCAATCATTTTAAACGTTGGATTTTATGGATTTTCCAATAAAAATATTAAGTTTTACAAATGTACCAAGGAGTTCGTTTACGTAATAAAAAAAAATGGGAAATTCTAACCACTGGGCGGTTTAGAAAAGTGCATTTCGATGGGACTCGTTTGATTGAATAAAATTAAGTTTTAATTTTAATAATTATACCACCATTTTGAAAATAACAGTCATTTTGAAAATAACGGTCATTTTAAAAATAACGGTCATTTTAAAAATAACGGTAATTTTGAAAATAACGGCCATTTTGAAAATTTTCCGCCATTTTGAAAAACTTTCACCATTTTGAAAATTTAAAAAAAAATTTGAAAAAATTGAACATTTTGGGCTTTTGACCATTTTCAGGCTCTGGAGCCTAATCCTTGAGCCCAATTTCTGAGCCCAATTTCTGAGCCCAATTCCTGAGCCTAATCTCAGAGTCATTTAGTTAAAATTCATTTTAGTAAACTTCTCCACCCAACAAAACAAATTATAAATATTTTTAAAATTTTAACCGTTTTTCAGGCTCTGGAGGCTCTGGAGCCCAATCCATGAGCCCAATCTCAAAACTAAAGAGTTTAAAATCATCCTTAAGACCTCCTCTGTCTAATAAAAAAAACCCGACCTCGCTCCGATGGACCATTCCGGAGTTATGCGTGGATCGGACAGACTTACAGACTTACGGACTTAAGGACTTACGGACTTACGGAGTGACGGCGGACAAACCGTCTGTAATAGTGCATTTTTTCTTACGAAATGCACTAAAAATTTGTGCATTTGAATATTTTACAGTATGAGTTTTGACTGATATAAATTCAAATCCTGACAAAATTATATACAAAAACTAATTATTCAATTTTCTTCAAAAATTTCCGATTCAAAATCAAAAATTTACCGTGAGTGGCGCAAAAACTTTTTATAACATTATTAAATAAATATATTTTTCGACAAATTATTGCCATTTTTAGATCCATTATCATTGAATTTGTTGATAAATCTTGGTGATTGTATATATGTAACCACCCTTAATTTTTTTAGTTGTTCCTTTAAAACTACAATTTAATGTATCTTGAAATTCTTATTTTAATAAAATTAATTGATTTATGAAAAGAAACCTTTATTTTTCTCATTTTTTCCATAAGCCGTACCAAAAGGGTTAAAAACACATAGTTCATAATCTATTAAGCTTCTAATATTCCTAAAATTTGTCAACTTTAAATCTGAAAATTGTGTGATTTGGAGCTACATAATTTTTGAATAAAAACCCGGAAATTTTTTTAAATTATTTTAAATTTACACGTTTTATAAAAAATTATGTTATAGGGAATTACGTTTTAAAAATATCACGTAGTGAGGAGAATTTGCTGCAGTAGAAAAAAGATAAGAACCATCGTTAAATTTCAAAAAAATATAAACTTTTTTGAGAAAAAATATTAAAATGACAAAGTACTTAAAAATCGATTAATCGTTTTAAAAAGTCGATTAATCGATTAATCGAAATAATCGAAAAATCATCGATTATTCGATTAATCGAATAATCGATTGGGGTCCCTATTGTGACGTGTTTTGAATTTGCTTTAAATGTTTCAAATGTCATGTTACAAAATTGAAATACATATTGAAATGAAATATCAATTAATTACCTTACAAATCCTTGTGTTGATTTGAGCGAGAAATTTGAATTGATACCAGATTTTATTGATTCCCTGAGCATTGCATTGCTGAGCACAAAATCTCATTTTGCACAACATTTATCATTGAATTCCCTTGGTGAGCATATCAATGTCAAGTCCTTTAAAAAATTGTATTTTATTTCGACAGGAATCGAATTGTAACAGAGAATCTGTGAACATTCGTACTGACAATGTAACAAAAGAAAGAAAAAAATTGGAATGATGGGAGGAAAACCAGAAATCAATTTAATTCATTCAAGTAAAATTAAATTGATATGTGGTTTTAATTCTTTGGTTTGAATTAAAAAAAAAAGATATTGACAGTTTTGTAAAAAAAAGTTCAATATAAAATGAATTTTGAGGCATTCAATCTGTTAAGAAAGTGCATTTTGAATCAGGGTTGTAAGAATATTTGCAAAAACTATTGTTTTTTTCATCATTTTTAGACTCTGAGACCAAATTTATAAGTCTGATCTTGAAACCATTAAGTTCAACTCATTCCTCATGAGCTCCAAATTTTAACACAAAAAAAAAATACCTTTCTTAGGCAGGTTCAACAAATTTTACTTTACGTCATAGTGATGGACGACTAACCATCTTAACAAGAGCATTTTATCTCACAATTTTAAGTTGATTGAAAACAAGATGAAATTTCATCTATGAATGTCACAATTGGTAGGAAAGAAAACCAGTCGGCATTGTATTCAAAAGTGAGTATAATGGAATTAAATCCCTTGAATGTTTTACAATCCTTTCAATCAATAAGGAAACCTCATAATTCACGTTAGTGCATTTAAAGTTTTTCAATATTGTCTCGTAATGACACAAATTAACGAGTTCTCCTTGTAAGCGTATTTTCTTTGTTGTTTAAATTAAGTGATTACTTAAGATGAAATTTCCACTTGATAAATTTTTTCAAATTTTTTGACAGTTTTGAGTGATTATATCCGAGAGATGAATTAAATGATGAAAGAAATGTTTGTTCAAAACTTGATAATGCCATTTTTTTATATCAGTTTTTTAATGATGAGTAAATCCAATCAATTTAAAAAATTGATCCTACTACAAATTTTAAGATACATGATGAAAAATAACCTTTTTATGATCTTTTACTTTCTTTGACGCGTATTTCACTGAAAAATGTGCTTAAATTGAACTCTCATGATTACATTCCTTTTCTTCCCAACTTCAATTCAACTGTAACGTATGCTAAACATTATCCAGATAATGTGATTTTACCACATGCACACACAATAAAATTTTCACAGCACTTTACCACATAGTTAGAATAATCAAGTATTATCCTTTTTAAATGTCCTTTTCAGTACACACACACAAAATAATAATAATAATATGATAAAAGCACAAAACCTTTCACAGTCGAAATAATAAATTATTTAATGATAAAACATTAAAATATATTTCAATCAACCTCATTGATTGGATTTGTGGTTTCATATCCTTTCCACATGATATCAATTTTGTTGATTATGTCTCAATAGTTTGTCCTTTTAAGTGTGTACTTCAGCAAACATTATGGTCTTTGATAAATATTAATTATTATTTTCAAATTATAATTGAATTCATTGCAAAATATTTCAAGAGATATCAAGTTGTTAAAATTATTTATTTTAATCATGTGAAAATTTTTTGTTAAATTGAATTTTGAGGTAAGTTGTCTTAATGTATCTGTGCGATTCAATTATCCAAATTGATGTTGTCTTAAGAAAATTTTCAATTGTTTGTGGTTTAAGTGGGTTTCAGTTGAACAGACATTGAAATGAGGAATATTCCTGTTGTATTAGAACTCGATTGTGACACATTTTGTTTTTGTGTATTCGTTTAGAGCTTCCCGACCTGAAATTATGAGAAAAAAATAAATTTTTATGAGGTTTTTTTATGTGAAATGAAATTTTACCCAAATCTTTTCCAAATCCTGATTGTTTAAATCCACCGAATGGACTTGCAACATCTGTTTTATTGTAAGTATTGACAAACACAGTTCCAGCTTCAAGCTTTTCTGTTACTTTGAGTGCTTTTCCAATATCATTTGTGAAGACTCCACTTGCAAGACCGAATTCTGTTGCATTGGCTCGCTTTAAAACGTTTTCAATGTCACTTTACAGTGAATTTACGGTTAAAATTTCATTTAAACTCATTTAACGAAAAATTTAGCATACCTTGAATTGAATTTTGATATAATCATGATAGGTCCAAATGACTCTTCTTTTGCAATGTACATATGATCCTCTACGTTTGTGAATACAGTTGGTTCAAAAAAGAAACCTTTTGTATTTGGAACTCGCTTTCCACCGTAAACGAGTTTTGCACCTTCCTTAATACCGATTTGGCAAAATTCAATCAATTTATCGAAATGAGCTTTGTGATTTTGTGGACTAGAATGAAATTTTTTCGTTAAATTAACTCAATTTTAAATTAAAAATCTTTACCCATGTGACGTGCTTCGATTAAGAGGACATCCAATCACCATTTTCTTAATATCTGCAACAACTCGTTCAACGAAAACATCGTGAATTGTTTCATCGACAAATAGTCTTCCTGCTGCAATACAATTTTCGCCTTTATTGAAGAAGACACTTTGTGCACCAAGTCTAACTGCTTTATCTAAGTCACAATCTCCGAATATAATCAAAGGACTTTTACCACCCAATTCCAATGAACATTTTTTCAAATTACTTTCAGCACATGATTTCATAATTGTTTTACCCACTTCAGTGGAACCTGTGAATCCCAATTTTCGTACAAGAGGGTGTGTTGAAAGGGCTTGTCCTGCTAATGATCCTTTGCCAGTAACTATGTTAATAACACCTGGAGGAAAACCAGCAATTACCGACAATTCAGCGAATTTCAATGCAGTCAATGGACAAACTTGAGCTGGTTTAATAACAACCGTGTTGCCAGCTGCAAGACATGCCGACACTTTCCACGCCAACATCATCAATGGATAGTTCCATGGTATGATGATGGCACATGTTCCAATGGGTTCGCGTTTTGTATATGTCAGGATGTTGTTAGGTCTTGCTGCACTTGTAGGAATTGTTGATCCTTCAATTTTATCGGTCCAACCAGCGAAATATCGGAAACTTTCGATAGACATTCCAACGTGTGTTTTAAGAGCAAGAGTGTAAACAGCACCTGAATCAAGTGCTTCAATTGTGGCTAATTCTTCTTTATGTTGTTCCATTAAATCTGCTAATTTATATAAGAGTTGTCCACGTTGACGGGCACTTAATTGACTCCATGGACCATAAAAGGCCGTATGAGCTGCTTCAACTGCTTTATTCACATCATTCACAGATGCAGCTGATACTTTACAAAGCACTTCGTCTGTTGTGGGATTAATGATATCAAGACGTTGATCATTTTCGGCATTAACAAATTCGTTATTGATGAACATTTGAGTTGGAACTCTTATTTCTCGGTTATTTGCTTTGAGAGTTATTCCCTCATAGTCTACGGTTACTGGTGATTGACTTCCACCACTTCGTTTGATCGTTATTACAGATGATATGAATTCAGAAAATGTTGGTGAGAGGAAGACAACTTCATTTTCAAGTTCTTCAATTTTGATGAGTTCTTTTACTTCTTCAACTAGCCGTACGACGTCCATACTTCCAGCACCACATGAAAAGAAATTTATTTCATCTAGGATTTCAACTTTTAATATGTTATTCCAAATTTCCTTGGTTGCTTCTTTTATTTGTTCTTCTTCAGGTGTCAGATCTAATATAAGTTCATTTACATTGGATTGGTCATAAAATTTACTAGCTGCTACGAATCTATCTCCTACTTTTAGTCTTTGAATATTCACTGCCTTATTATCACTTCCAAGAATTATCAATCCTTTATCATGAATTATTCCATTTTTGAACGATTCTTCTTCTTTAAATTTGATTATTTTTCCAGCTGGAATTTTATCAGTGAATAATTCTGCTCCAAAGAGTCTCACTTTTTGTTCTTGCCCTTCTTCATCAACAACATACACAAGAGCACCAGGAGTTGAATCTAAGCCTCTAATAAAATTGTAAATGTGTAAACCAGTTTTATTTCCAAATCGTAAAACTTGATTTTCTTCACGAAACATTGCAGGATCGTAAGTTGCTCCTTCAGTTGGTTGAACAATTTTCGGTGCATTTCCATTTGCAATCATTTTCACAGCTTCTCCCATTGCTTTCACACCCTCCGGATATAAAAATCGTTTATACAGCGAATCCAAAGTATCACTCAATTCCACTTTACATTCGCGTTGCAACAGAATTGGACCTGTATCCAGTCCATCGTCAGCCCAAAAAATGGTAAAACCTCCAATTTCATCACCTTCAATTAGTGTCCATGAAATTGCACTTGCCCCACGATGACGAGGTAAAATTGATGGATGATAAGCAATACTACCAAGTGCGGCACCATCAATCACCTCCATTGGAATGAATTGAGAACAATATGGAAGGACATTCAGGTTGGCTTTTACACTTTGATACTGTTCCAAGACCTCGGGAATCGCAACTCCCTTTTTACGCCATGCTTGAAACTTAAATACCGGGATGTTGAACTTTTTTGCAGTAATTGCTGTGAAATTAATTTAAAATAAAGTGAATATTTAAAAAAAAAATTAAATTTCATTACCTAACGCATCCTCTCGATTTCCTTTATCAGGAATTGTAAAGACACCAACCACTTCAGGTTTCTCATCAAGTCCAAGAATCGTCTCCAATACATCAGAAGCAAAATTTGATTGTCCAATAATTGCAATACGTAATTTCAAAGTTGCCGGTTCCTGTATAAACAAAATTAAAACGTAAATATTTTAATATAAACTAAAAAAAAACAAAAACATAAAAAAATCGTTAGATTTACTTATCATCGTCTAAATTGATAATGATATTTCACTTTTTAAATGAAATTATAAAATAAAGAAAGAAAAAAAATACCAAAAGACAAAGATAAGTCATAAAAAGCAAAAGGGCATCGTCTTAGGTCAAATTTAAGCCATTTTTATATTTTAATATCAATTTTATAACAGAATATTAAGTTACTTAATCCAAAATAAAAAAAAAATATTATTAATAAACTTTTTCATCGTGGATTATTCAAATTAAGGTAAAAAAGTTAAAAAATTCTTTTAATTAAAAAATATATTTTTTTTAAACAGTATGAGACGTCACAAGTGCGCAAGAAATGCATTTGAATTATTGATAGTTCAAAAAACTTTCACTTCAAAAATATTGCCTAAAATCTTTAAAAACCTGTTTAAAAAGGTACTTTAATCTACTTATTTCTTTTCAGTCATCGAAAATTCTTTCTAGTACTAAAATATTTAAATAAAAAAAAAAATTATAAACATAAACGAAGAACACAAAACGAAAAAAAAAATGAATTCTCTTATCAAAAACCTCATATACATGCGTTATCTGTCTGTCATATCGAATGTATAGTGGCCGTATGTGTAACATTAAAAAGATGCATGTAATAAAAAAGACAAAGAAAGTCAATCATTAAACATATGGTTAGTCGCGTGTTTAATCAATAATTTAAAGTTGTTTGATGTACGTTAAAAATTGTGAATGAATCATAAAAAAATTGAAAAAGAGAGGCGCGAAAATATTTCGAAGTTTTGAAATTCAAGAGAGAATTTAAGTAAGATTTTAACATTTAAACACATTTCTTAAGTTATAGTTACAATTCGATAATTTCAGTTCAATTTTCCAAAATAACTGAGTTTGCTGAAAATATAACCAATCGCTTTCCTAGAAATATGCGTGATACCACAAATGAAATACTATTAAATACCAGAGAATATTATTGACAATAAAATTATTTTTGAAAAGTAATTTAAATGTATTTTATTGCAGTAAATGTCATTAGAATTGAAATTTGAATAAATTTTTGATCAAAGTGTTTTTAGTATTCTCACATTATATGGAGTTTATGGATTTTCATACCTCCACGACGGACTTACATTCCGACAAACCACCCCGCATAAAATGCATAGACTAAAAGAGTGCCCATAATACTCACATTTTTGTTCTAAATTAACTGGAAATGCGATAAAAATTTTATTCATAAAATATCCTGTAAGCGTCAATCAAAGTTCTCCGTCTGCGGACCAAGTCACTTTGTACTTGCGGAGCGTTTAAAGCCTCAGTGTATACCATAAGATGAAAACGGTTCACAAATCGCAAATTCTAACCCAGTTGAGTGAGTCAGGACTCTCTGGGAACGCTGAGAGCCCACTGGGGTCCCACTGGTTTACGCGTACAAAGCGCAAAATCAGTTAGTAATGAAAGACGGTTTAAACTCCACTGTACAGTAAACGACATTCCTTTCCAATTTCCAATTTTTTTTGGTTGATCATTTATTTTTGGGTAAAAATCTACTTAAAAATATAAAAGTTAATCAAAAATTTCAGCTGGATCTATTCCTGGGATAGAGAGAGCTAAGCATGATTCAGATTTCAGATTCAAAGCCAAACCATTTACTGCTTTAACCACTAGCCTATGTCAACTCTTCTATTTTCGATCCATATTTTACAATTGAACACATAAAAATTCAATTCATTATTTGATATGACAAATTTATTTTTCCGTTTTCAGATATCATCAATAAATAACAACAATATTGTGTTCTATTTTGTGGGTAACGACGACATCATCATACGGTTAATACATTAATATGATCCAATAAAATGTCCAAATGATGAGTAGTTTGCGTATTTTAGTGTTCGATATTGTTCCTAGGCTTTGTTGCATTGAAACGTTATTGTTGATATTTTTTTTTTGAAATATAAAATTAAATAAATTTATTTGTGGTCGTAGAAGGGTATAAAAGTACGTGTAATTGTCTGTGAGTATATGCAAGAAATATATCGAATGTTTTATGAGTATTTATTATGATTATTATTTTATTTTGTTTTATTGCATTATTGTTATTTTATGATTGAAACATGTGCATCGCGGTGTAAAAGTGAGGAGTTTTTACAATTTATTTTTTGAAATCTATGAATTTAAAGCATTTTATCCGAGGGTTCTTCCTGGAAATTCCACATTGTGATTAACTTTTCATGAAAAATCCAAAAATTTCTGTAGCAATTTACTTTTCAATTAACCACCCTTTTCTCCAACTGTGATTTCAATTAAAAGATAGAATAAATTAAATTTTATTAGTATGATTTTATTATTTATTTGAAATTATTGCATGAATATTATATGAAGTGACCAAAAATACCACAACATATTATTCACTATAATAAAATATAATTTTGTGAAATGCGAAAAAAAATTTATTAAAATAAAAACAAGCTTATTATGGTTATTATTCTTTAATTAATTAATAATAATTATGTTGAAATATAAATTAATGCGTGTCTATACCGAAAAATATCATATTTTACGTTAAAAAAAAATTATGATGATACAAGAGCGCTTCGATGACAATGATTAATTTTATTGCAAAGTACCAGGCTGTTCCATTATTTAATATTTATTCATATATTTTTTTATTATTTTTAGCTTAAGGGTTGATTTAAAATTAATATTGTGATTTATGGCAGACAAATAAACAGTAAACAGTAAACACTGAAATTCGTTAAGATATAAATCTTGTTTTTTTTTTATATTTTATTATTTTATGAGGGATGACGTTTTATTTACGGTTTAAAAATAATGATTTATTTAATCTGAACAGCCCACAGCTAACAATATTTCAAAGAATTATTTGATTATTATTATAAAGTTTCATTGTGAAATGTAAGAGATACACACTTATTTTTGGCTTCAAGCGATTTGGTTTGAGTTTTTGCATTGTTTTTTAAAATGATTATCTTTTATTTAAAATTTAGAAACTTTTCTAATAAATTTTGAAAAACATATAAACAGTAGCAAAAAAAATAAACTTGACACGCATTTTCAAACAGAGAATCAATGTAAAACAATATTTCACTGCATCTAATCTAACTAAAACGCCTGTAGCTAGGCAAACCACATCACAAACAAAAACATGTGTATCATGTTTCACATTAAGTTAAAAAATGGAGTGAAATTTTGAATAGAATATAAAAGTTGAGGCATTTCGGTTTGAGAAAACTGGTCATTTTACTCTTGACTATCACGTAATTTACTTTGAACCATTGTACGAATGTTGGTTCTGAAGTGAGTCTAAGTACTTTCCGAACCAAAAATTTATCATGTTTTTGAAGATCTTCAGCAGTGTTCACATTTTTCCTGAGTTAAACAAGTTTTGTTCTCCTCTACAAATTTCTGGTGTGATCTGATTCAGCGTCCTTTCGAGACTGGTCTTCGTCTTTCAATCGAGTGTGAATCTACTTCGAAGAAATTTTAACCGCATGAATGAAACTTTCATTTCCTTTAATTTTTTTTCAGTGTTGCTATAAATAAAAACATAATAAACCAAAAATTTTCCGTTATATACGTCAAAAACATTGAAAAAGTTCTTTGAATGATGTTTTTTTCAGTTTATGTGAAAAAATTTGAATTAGAAAATACTTTTGCGAATACAAAAAAAAAATTTACTTGATAATTTTTTTCGTTCTTTGGAGCTCATATCGGAATATTCAATTAATTTCGTTCCAATTTTTGATTAAAATTCAATTTACACTGTATGATCTTCACTTGTCTTTATGATTTCCTTTATTTACATATTTTAAGATCCTTTGGTTAAAATATTTTTTTACCCTTAATAGACTTACACGTTACCACACAATGAATTTTTGAATGAAATTTCTTTATTTTCTTCCTTCCAGTAAAAATTTACCTAACATTCAACTGAATACCAATAGAAAAGTTTTTTTGTCTGGTGTAATAACAAGAAAATAATCTATTTGAGTGCATACAAAATGCTTCTGTAAAAAAAAAACAAAAGAATGAACCGTAAACTATTAGCAGCACGAAAATAGACTTATATCCATGTATTTTTTAAACATTACCAGTAAATTTAGGTTCCATTAACATTCTATTAGCAAGTTTTCTGTACAGTCATAACAAAAAGGACGAGTGTATATCGTTCAACTATTGGAAAGATTTATAATAGCTTGAAGACATTGTGTTTTTTTTTTTAATTTATAACCACTTGTATGACCTACTTATGCAATATTTTTGTGAGCGCTTTTTGACTTGCACCCAGTGTAATTTTTTTTTTTATAATATGTAAGTATAACAGAATGAAGAAGAAATAACTAACCCAAAGGTGGCATGAAAGTGTTTTTTTCTTCTTTTTTCCTGAACTGTGCTATATTTTATTACTTCTACACAATATATCTTGTGTCGTGCTTTTCTTAGAATTTTTTTTTTCAGGTAAATGTAAGTAAATGTTTTTCTTTGGGTAGAAAAAATGTCTTGGGTTTAAGTTTAATTTTGTAAAAGCGGAACTCTCAAATAAATTAAAAGGAAAAAATTTTTCAAATGTTTTATACTGATTTCATGGTCGTTTGATTCAATTGTTTAGAGCTCAATAGAGAACATACCTTTAAAATAAACAATTTTATATATTCATAATTTTTGTTTGAATAATAGTCGGGAAGGTAGAGATGTAACCCAGGGGTTTTTCAGCTACTGTAACATTTATTGAGAATTACTAATTTGTTTTTAAATTGTACAAGAAATTAAGGAAAATTTAAAAAAAAACCTATGAAATTTTAGAGGCTTGATACTTCTGGATTTTCATTTGCTGATGTTCTGGATTCAAATCTTTCTAATATTTTGTTGATGTGTGTGTCTAGCATTTCAATATTTGCTGTGGAATGCACTAGAGTTGTTTCTGTGTACATCGGTAGATTTAGCATCATTTTAAGGATTTTATT
Organism: Culicoides sonorensis; assembly: GCA_900002565.1. Lineage (NCBI taxonomy): Eukaryota > Metazoa > Arthropoda > Insecta > Diptera > Ceratopogonidae > Culicoides > Culicoides sonorensis. The sequence continues at coordinate 349,228 of LN483523.1, read as the reverse complement.
TTGAGCGATTTGAAGCTTCATACGATGTGTGTGTGCACATTTATGCCATTATGGAGCACCATATGATAACACAGGACAAAATATTTGATTGTAGATCAGTATTTTATTTGTTGTGGACAGTTTTGACTTTCGGTTGATGAGCGGATATAGGACTTTGATGAGGGTATCAACTTTGGAGATTGCTTTCTGGTGGTGCTGTTTGAAGGTGAGGCCTTGATCAATGGTAATGCCCAGGTATTTAAGTTGATTTTTCCATGGGACTTGAACATCTAAAATTCTCATTGATTGGTCTGGCGCTCGAAATCTGTCCAGACGTCGACGAGAATAGAGAACATTTTTGCCACAATGTTAGTTGAAAACGCTTCACAGTTCAAATTGTCCGAAGGCAGGGAGCTTTGATTAACGCTTATAAAATGTTGAATGAATCCAATTTTTAACGCATTTTCTACTAATTTGGATAAAAAATTTGAATATCATGGTCACTCTTTTAGTTTATGCATATAATGCGGGGTGGCCTGTAGGGCGCTTTTAACTTACAATACAGAGCTCGAAAGGTTTCAAAACTAATCGACAGGAACATTTTTGATTCATCATCTTTTTCAGCCCCTTTCAGATTGATCATTGTTAAAATAAAAACTTTTAATTCAATTCTCTTGTTTTTTTATACTTAAAAATGATTAGATAAAAAACTGAAAGAGTGATGCTCCATTCAATAAGTTCATAAATTTAATATTAATTTACTTTGCATGTCTATTAAATTTTGTTGTTTCAATAAATTTAATATGAAAACAAAATAAAGTGATGTAAGATTTGTTTATCTTTTTTTTCAATTTTTTTGTATGCTGAATTTTCTGTAAATTTGACATTTAATTCTATGAATTACGGTTTGAAAAGGTACAGACTATAAATTTAGATAATCCTCATCACGATTTCCTTCTTCTGTGAACTTTATTTGACCTTTTTTCTTGCAATGTTTTATATGAAATTTTATCAGCCTACGCGTCTATTTCGGTTCAAAAAAAAAGAATAAATAATAAATTGTATGATGTTAACATATCAAAAGATGCTCGTTTCAAGTTTTCTACTCCTTTTCATGTATTGTCCTTTAATATGATTTTGTATCTTCTTTCAGGAGCAGAGCATTCACTTTTTCTTACATTTTTTCTTTTTAAATTGAATAAATTTCAAAGCTTGATGACATCTTAAATAATAATAATAATAATAATTTTAATAATCCAATAAAAAAAGACGACTGACATTTTTTAACATGTTTTGTTGATGCCACATGTGATACAGATGAAAGGACCTTAAATTGATAATAAAAAATTCTTAAAATAATAAAAATAAAATCTTGAAAAATGTACTTCTATTAAATTTTTGATGCTTGTCATTCATTCCAATTTCAAAGATGAGGGTATATTAAAAAGAGATTAAAGAGCTACAATTCTCTCTCTTTTTTTCATTATTCTTTGGATCCTGACATATATTTTTTTTTTTTGAATTTCAAACAAGGTTTATGTGAACTAAAGTGAATTAAATGAGATTTTTCTTACCTTAAACTGGACAATGGTCATTTATTTTGTAAATTAGTCCAATTTTTATTCTCTTGCTCACTTCTGAAGTTGAATTTAATCCGATATTCACCTGACACCAATTTGTAAGTGGAAAAAAAATATTGAATATTTTTTCTTACAGCTTAAAATTGAAATGGGTCATTCCATGAAAGATTACGTCATTTCTGGAAGATCAATGATAGTCATTAGTCGTGATATGTAAAAAAAGGTAAAAAAATTATTATTATGAATTGTAGGTCATCGTGAAAAAATATGGGATGAAATTAATCAAATTCTAATCGGATTTATGTTAGATTTAATCAGAATAATATAAAAATAGAACAAATTAAATGAGAAAATTGACGAATGTGATCTCTAAGAAAAGCGCATTTTCGAATTAATCAGATTTCGAGCCTTGGATGTTCAAATATTCATAAAAAAGTCTCAAATTCTCAGCTGATTTAACGGTAGGACATTATGCATTATTTCCATGACACACATTATAATAGGTCATAAAAGCACATTTTCCTCGAAATTTCCTAAAATTATGCAAATAACTTTTTTTTTTCACAGTGCTTTTAATTTAAATTGCGTAATTTAAGCTTGATTGTTTTAATTTAATTTGATTGATAAAAATAATATGGAATTGGCATGCTCAATTTATCGATGAAACAGACGTGTGTTGTTGAAATTAAATAAATGAAAAATGAATTCATTAATGAGTCGTGTTATTTTTAAATTTAAATTGTGAAAATACACAAAAAAAAATTAATAAATACGAAATAATTAAATTTTTTTTTCGATAAACCACATTTTTTTAGCGCATTATAAGTTAAATTGTAAGACATTTTAACAAAAAAAAATAAATTTTTATTCAATTCTCGTATTCAAATAAAACATAATTAAATTAAACTTCAACCAACTTTTTTTCCGTATTCTATTTAAAATGAGAAAAAAATAAAACTAAATCTAATTCAAGCAAATTTTTTTGACCTAAATATGTTTTTTTTACCCATTCAATGAAATTCTTCTACATGAACTTCATTGATATGTATTGAATTCATTTCATTTTATTTTATTTATTAAAAAACATTGTAGTTTCGTGTGTTGTCATTGCAATAATTTCATTTTTTTGAAGCGCAAAACAGAACAGAGGAAAAAAAACTTTCTTGCCAATTTCATTAAAAAAAAAAATTGTGCCTAGTAGTGTTTCTGGTTTGTTTTATTGAACACAGAAAATTTGTGTATGTTTTATGTTCCTGATTTTATTTTGTATTATAATCGAATATGTTTTTTTGCCTCTTGTTGAAAGGAGCAAAAGTACAAATCGATTTAATTTATTTTTTGAGCATAATTTATTGTGTGTGAAGTGCTATTAAAATAAATAAATGCAATTAGTTTAAAATGTATGATGCATATTTTATATAGAATACAAATGAACAAATCTATTGTGTTATGAAGGGACTGAGAAGGAAATTCATCAAACTTTTTAATATTTAAATTTGACATTCAGAAAAAATTTATGCAGGTTTTAAGGGATGTCCTTCTAAATTGAAATAATTTGTTCCACTGTGGATGAAAAACCCCGAAAAATACTTAAAAATGGAAATTCTAACCACTGGGCGGTTTAGAAAAGTCTATTTCGATGGGACTCGTTTCATTGAATATAATAAGGTTTTATTTTTAATAAGTATAAATCAATAAATGGCTAAATGTTTCAAAAAATTTCAAAATGGCGATTTTTTTAAATAATGGAAAACCCGTCATTTTGAAAATAACTACCATTTTAAAAAACTGCCATTTTGGGCTTTTGACTGTTTTCAGGCTCTGGATTCTAATCCCTTAGCCCAATCGCTAAGCCCAATTTTTATTGCTAATCTCAAAGCTAATGAGTTAAATTTCATTTTAGTAAACTTCTCCATCCAACAAAACAAATCATCAATTTTTAAAATTTTTAACCGTTTTTACCGATTTCAGGCTTTGAAGGCTCTGGAGCCCAATCCATGAGCCCAATCTCAAAACTTATGAGTTTAAAATCATCCTTAAGACCTCCTCTATCTAATAATAAAAACCCACCCTCGCTCCGATGGACAATTCCGGAGTTTGGAGCTTAATGAGGGTCAGAGTGACGGCAGACAAACCGTCTGTAATAGTGCATTTTTTTATTACGAAATGCAGTAAAAATAGGTATGCGATTTCCAAAAACTTCATCCCTTTTATCAAAAAAATATTCATCCCTTTTCTCTTTTGTTTTTTTTTAGGTTGCCGTTTTACAAGTTTTTCTCGCGCAACACGGCCCGCTGGTATGAGATACCGCGATAGTGGTGACAATTTCTTTGTATTAAGTCAATTCAATAAGATTAATTATTTAATAATAATTATAACAATTTCTCTCCATGAAATATGTTTTTTTTTTAAATAATAAATTAAACAAATAACTCATTTACTGCTTTTAATAATTACTGAAAAGTGTTGTGTGTGAGTGCACCGCGTGAGCAATAAATGGCACATGAAGAAATAATTAAATTGATATATTACTTTTTGGTTGGAAACTGAACACGAACAATATGCCATGTATGTGCTTATAATTTTATTTTATTTTACTTCAGGCAACGCATACAGACATCCGCCAAAAAAAAATAATACGACATTATCAGAAAACGCCGAGTAGACACAAGGAAACACAATGAATAAACCCTTTATTTCAACTGTGTGTCTTTTTAAACTTAAATAGAGATTTATTTTTGTAATTAATGGAGTTAACGTTTTCCACAAAAACCATAACATTATTATTATCATCATCATCACACCGGTCTTCTTTGTAATATTATTTAATTGTATAAGAGATAGAAATAAATAAGCTTGAAATTCTAAATAATTTTAAGCCAGTTAATATACTTTTCAAATATTTTTGAATGAACACACGAAAATGAAGTTCTAACCACAAACGCACACAAAAATTTTAATTTAATAAGCGGTTTGTTCATTTTTTTTGTGGTTTGTGACTTTTATTTTTAAATCCATTGGAGATCAAAATACCATTAAAAAAATTTGACATAAATAACGTTTCACAATCGAATAATTTTTTATTAAAACTCGTTTTTTTCAATGAAATATATATTTATATTATATTTTATTATATATTTCCAGGAATATTATGAATAAATATTTTTGTTAAAAGTATTGGTAATTCATGAAACGTATAATTTACTTTTCATTGTTCAATGTACATTTTTTTGCAAACCAGATTAAAGGCTTAAAAATATTTAACATCATATTTATCGGTCTTTTGATTAAAAATGAAGATTTTTTTTGTTGGTTTTCGCGAAAGAGCGATAAGTCTGTTTCTAGTGAAAATGCACTAACGTGAATCATTTGACCGAATTTTCATGGAATTGAATTTTAAACATTTTGAGTACAATTTTGCACTTCAATCACGATTTCATTTTCTTGCAAATTTTTTCTTGATAAGTTATTTTCTGTACTCTGTATTAAAAAATTGAGGCCAATTCACATTTTGATTATATATTTTGAATTAAATTTAATATAATTATAGGTAATAAGTTTGTATTTTAGCTATGCATTAAAAAAGAAAAATTCATTTTGAATTGATGCCGCCCGTCATGATCAATCTTCATTGAAAAGTAAACATCATATTATTTTATCCCTTTTTTTATCTCCCACATACTTTTTAATATAATAATATTAAATAAAATTGAAATTTATCGATTGCAAAAGTAACACGTGAAGGATAGTTGAACCTTTTTTTTATTTTATTAATAGATTCCCCTGAAAAATAATTTATTGAGAAAATGTTTTACTGAGAAAAGTATACAAAAAAATATCGTATTATATTAAATACCTTTTCATGAACATACAACGATTTTCTTATTATGTCCCACATTTTTGAATTTTTCCGAATTTTCATTCTCAATACTTTTGGATCAGGTTGAATGGCATCTCATCTTATTGCTGCTCATAATTTTCTTATTTTAAACGAAAAAATCAAAATAACTGGTCCGACATCTCTTAAAAATATGAAAAAAGTATGTTCAGAACTTCTAGGAGAAAATCCGCTCAAAAGTTACTGGTCGAAAAATCGACCAGCGGTAGTAAATGGGTTAAAGTTACACTGAGAAGTAACTCCACCAAATATTAATAGATTTCAATTCATTTTTCACAACTTTTTTTTCAGATGATAATCAATTTTCTCCGTATAAATAAAAATTTTCTTAAAAGAAATATCAATATAAAAGTTTAAAATAAACAAATAAATGCAAGACACGTAAAACTGAAGAAAAAAATATCTAATTTTTCGATTTCAGCAAGAAATAACAAAATAATAATAGCAATAATGATGAAAATTTTCTTTTATTGACTGATGAAAATCATCTTCATTCAAATTTTCATACAAAACTTTAGAAATAGATTGAAATTTAAAAGAAATTCAACCAAAAACTTTTAAAGGAAGAATAAAACTTTTTTGCAACTGAATCATCATCATCATAATCTAGCAAAAAAAGAACAAAAAATTAAATTTGAACCAAAATAAATTCATTTTGATTACAATAATCAGTGAAACACGATTGAAAATTTGATTGAATTACAAAATAATGTTATTTGTATATTTTAAATTAGATCAGTTTTTGTATTTGTTTTTATAAAATTACATAAATTACTAGTTCAGCAAATTTCTATTAGAAATTGCATTGGAATAATATAATCAATTAATATTTTAAAAATAATAAAAACAATGGATAATGTAATTAACATATTATTGAACGTGCGGAAAATTATGTTGTTTAGGAATGAGGAACATTAAATTATAATTGCAAAAAAATTATTTTTTTCAGAGAATTGTACGCTGATTGGGACAAAGTACATGTTTGAATTTAATAGGGTTGATATTTTAATCAGGAGTAATTTGAAAAAGAAAATTATTTGAGAAACCGTAAAAATGAAGAAAGCGTAAGTGCATTTGGACTTATCATATTTAAAAAATTTATATTTATTTTATATGATGTCAATTGCATATTGGCATGAAGCCAATTCTGGCCAAAATAAAGAGGTTTTCTTTGTTTCTTTAATGTGGCATTTAATGAATGGTAAAAGCCTCTTTTGGAGGCACTCTTTCATATTAATTCGTTTGTTAACGACACAAGTTGTAATGAAGGTTTTTGATTTTTACCACCCGAACATATTGCCTGCCACAACATGTACTTCTTAGCGAACTTGGACATTTGTTTCTGGCGGTATTTTTTAGCGATCGCAAGCTTTGAAGCAGCATCATAATAATTTTTGCCATACGTCTCATCATTAAAATCAGACACTCCTCATTCTTGTTCAAATAATTATAATAATAATAAAGTTTTCGTGCTCGTTTTTTACTACATTTTCATTAGATTCACTTCTACCAGGTGATTTTTGTACAGTAAATGACCAAAATCCGAGCTCAGACTTGTATTTGTGTATTGTACTTTTAGAAGTTCCACATTTTAATGCAACATCACGTTCAGAAATACGAGGATTGTTGATAAAGAGGATCTTAACCTTTTCAGCAATTTCTTATCAGATAAACCGGCACATTTGCCACTGCCAGGCTTTCTTTCAACAGTTTTCATCTCTAAGAAACATTACTTAGATCCTGGTAAATCAAGATATTTTGCAATTTTTCTTTTAGATTCTTGAGTGTTTTCTAGGTATTTGTTCTAAATAATTTTTCTACGCTCTAGGTCTTTAGACGACATTTTTCTAAACATAACACTCAATCAGCTAAAACCTGATAAATTGATAAGGGACTGATAACGATTGTCTATAGTTAAAACATTTTTAAAATTTTGACGCGTTTTATTAGAATAAGGTCACGTGGTAAGTGCGCAACTTTTAACTCGATCATCCTTTATTTAATTAATCGGTTGAACAGACGTGAAAAGAGCTAAAAAGCGCATTTAACTTGAAAAAATCCACTTCAACTTAAGAAAAATCAAATCACAACACAAATTTCATATTAACTTAATCATTTATTTATGTGCTTTGATGTATGAATTATGTATTTTCAGTTTGAAGTTTGAGTATGTTAATGTATCAGCTTATTTTGTTAAAAGTAAACAGTCGATTTATATCAACAACTCTTGATTTTGATTGTATATAACAATTTATCCCAAAGGCAGGAAAAGTGCTTTGCATTAAATATTTCTTATTCGTTATTTTCTTTTCTCTATACTTTTTTTGAAATGAAAGTCACGCTATTGAGCAATTATCATACTTATTGACTTATTGAAAGAAGGATATTAAATCAGGATGTAAATGTGTGCTTTCACCTTTACCCCGTATATTTTTTCTTCGTATTAAACACACATGAATACTTTAATATTTTCATCATTGATTTTCAATACTTTTTTTTGCTGTTAACATTTTTTTTCGATAATAAAAACAATATAAATTACTCATTTTCTCAACTTTTATTAGCTTTTATTCGCACATTGTTCACTTTGATAGGTGAAACGTGTGAATGAAGTCATGATGGCATTATTGCTGTTCTTAAATTGTTTTATCGACTTCATTCATGTGTGTTTTCTATTGTTATCATTAAAAGTAATAATATAAAATTTTTTTCTTCGAATAACGATGTGTGTGTAATTTATTTGATAACATTTTAATATTGAAAACAGCATCTGTAGGCAGTTCATCTCATATTTACTTCAATCAATCCCACACACCGCTCTATAATTAGCTTTAAAAAAAATAACACTTTCAAACACAGCAGTTGTTACAATTATTAAACATAATATAAAATTAAATTAAATTAAATTAAAATGAAGAAAAACTAACATTGATAAGTTTTACTAATAATAAAATGGTATAACTTTTCATTTACTATACTCATTGTCACTCATTAAAAGTTTTGTCAATTGTTGGTTTTCCATATTAAACTTTTGTTACTACTTCTACTGTAAATAGTTAACAATAAAACACCAGTTGGAAGTTGAACAATTGCTTTAAGAATAATAAGTGTTTTAATAAAATGATAAAGTGAATGAAAAGTTGAATAAAACTTGATCTTGTATTTTTATGCATGAATTATTTATGTAGTTTTGATGTTAAAGTCCTTACAGTTAAAGGAATAAACTTATATGAGAAATTTGATATGAAAGTTTCTTTATATTGAAAAATTTTCATTCAATTGTTACTTTGTTGAATAACTACACTTTAAGTTGAAAACGCTACGAAAACCATCTGCAGACCTTTATGCTCTTTAGCTTGTCTTATGGACCAAAACTCTTATTTTTTTTGTTATTCGGCTAGATAATATGCTTGTTAATTTGGCAACACCGTGCAACCACAAAAGGACCTCTATTTCGGATCGAGTCTAGTGAGAATTAATAGTGTAAATAAAAATCATAGGTAATTTATTCCAGATAAATAATCATTTTCTTAGAAATCTACATTCATTTCGAAGAAAATACACGTGTTTACCTTAAAATTTTAGTCTAGCAAGTTTGAAATATTCCATGACGATGGATATGAAGATGTTTTTTTATGAATTGAAAAGGAAATTGATTCATGTGAAAAAAATAAATTGATTTATTTTGAATTTGATAAATCTGGAACAGTTGGCATAGAAATGAAATGTAACATTGGAAATTTCATTTCCTGTGCAGAGCCTCCACAAAACTAGAGGGATTCACATTATAACAAATTAAAAGTGAAGCCTTTTTATTTTTTTCTGTAAGGTGGATTGAGGAGGTTCGCAGTCGATTGCTTCGTTACAAATCAAGATATTGTGAAAAATTGCCAGTAAATGTTAAAAAACAAACTATTTAAAATCAACTAGAAATTTGTACATCGATACTTCAGTGCCCTTAATTTTCTGTAAGCAAAAAAACATCAACTCAAATCCATCATAAAACTAAGACTAAAATAATTTGAAACGAAATATAACTAGAATGGATTACTTTCAAAATGAAAAAAAAATCCCAATCAAATTTCAAGTTTTTTTTTTAATATTAATAGACTTTTAAATTCAAATTCTTACAAATAAAACAACTACATTCTTGATGTCAATTGATAAAACTTGAATATCATTGATAACAACCAATTAATAAATAAACTAGTATCCAACTGAACAATAAAAACTAATAACAAAATTCTCATGAGAGAACTTTCAATTAATCTTCTCTCTTGATATTCTCATTTAAAAATTATCTTTCATTAAAAATACGATGCAGAACAAATAATTCATGTGTTTATCATCATACATTGCACATACGATATGAGAAGCCATTCAAAAAAAAAAGCAGATCAGACAGTTTAATAGTCAGTTTTTATATTATCGTTGTCCGATATGCACTCAATTAGCAAGAAATTATTTACAGGGAATCTTAATTTAGGTAAATATCCATTTAATATAACAGAAATCTAATGAAATTTAATTAAAAAATATGAATTATGTGAGTTTGTGCTACAAAAATCAATTGAAATCGGTTTAATTTAATAAAATGTTCAAGTTCTTATTGAATTCTTGAAGTACCCTCACACAATTTTTATCAGATATCTAGTATGACTGAGACAAGACAAATAATAATAATATTAAAAATACAACAAATACCGGTTTTTTATATTGATGAAGGTCGTTTTAGTTTATTCTTTGTTATTTTCATGCGTACATTCTTTATTTATTTGTTTATTTATTGATCTAGCAAAATACCGGAATTGTAGTAATGCAACAACAGCTCAATTTCGATCATTGTTAAAGGCACAATTGGCTGACATTAAAGCAGCAGGAACGTATAAACATGAGCGTGTCATAACATCTCCACAGAAGACGGAAATTCATGTACAGGGATCTGATGCAGGGATTTTAAATTTTTGTGCAAATAATTATTTAGGTTTATCAGCACATCCTGGTAAAATAAATTTAATTCCTAATGTTTCAATTAAATTTAAATCTCGTACTTTTTTATTTGATAGATGTCATCAATGCTTCCAAAAAAGCCCTCGACGACTACGGAGCTGGTCTCAGTTCAGTTAGATTCATTTGCGGCACACAAACAATTCACAAGGAATTGGAAAATAAATTATCGAAATTTCACGATAGAGCTGACACAATTTTATACGCTAGTTGCTTTGATGCCAATGCAGGATTATTTGAAACCATCCTCGGACCAGAGGATGCTGTGTTGAGTGATGAGCTGAATCATGCGTCAATCATTGATGGAATTCGCTTATGTAAAGCTAAGAAAGTGCGGTACCTTCATAGAAATATGAATGGTGAGTTATGATTTTAATGCAAATTTGTGAATTTTTTTTAATATTATGAATATCAAATAGACTTGGAAGAAAAACTTAAATCAACAGAAGCACGTATGAAGCTCATTGTAACTGACGGAGTTTTCTCAATGGATGGTAATATCGCGCCACTACCGCAAATCATTGAATTGGCCGAAAAATATGGTGCTCTCACGTTTTTAGATGAATGTCATGCAACAGGATTCTTTGGAAAAACTGGACGGTTAGTTAAATTTAAGATAATTTGATATATTAAATCAATTTTTTGAATTACAGTGGAACTGAAGAATTTTACGGTCTAACAGGAAAAGTTGACATCATAAATTCAACTCTTGGCAAAGCTCTCGGTGGAGCCGCTGGTGGTTACAGTAAGGAAAGTCATTGATCTTAATGATCCAAAATAATTTGTTTTTCATATTTTATAGCTACTGGGAGTAAAGAACTCATTGATCTCCTTCGCAACAAATCGCGTCCATACCTTTTCTCAAACTCCCTACCACCGAGTGTTGTAGCAGCTGGTTCCAAAGCCCTGGATCTACTGAAAAACTCTAATAACCTGACGAAAAAAGTTCAACAAAACACACAACACTTTAGAAATGCCATGAAAAAAGCTGGGTTTACAATCGCTGGAATGGATCACCCAATTTGTCCTGTAATGCTTGGAGATGCAAAATTAGCAGCACAATTCGCTGATGAAATGCTCGTACGTGGAATTTACGTTATAGGATTTAGTTATCCCGTTGTACCAAAAGGCAAAGCAAGAATTCGTGTTCAAATATCTGCAGCACATTCCACAGAAGATATCGATCGAGCTACTAATGAGTTTATTGCAGTTGGCAAGAAGTTAAATGTGGTTTCTTGAATTGTCTCTATTTAAATAATGATTTTAATACAAATAAACTTTTTATTTTTGTACTTTGTATGTAAAATGAAATAAAACTCTTTTCTCGTGTATTTTTATTTTATCTTCATTAAATTTTCAAAACGTTTCTTCTTTTTTTTTTTAACATTTCTCGTCAACTTTTGAATTATAACTTGTTTCTTTTTATTATTATTATTTTAATTCTGAACCCGATGGCAATATGTCAACATTTTTAAGAATTCATGAATCATGTTTGTAAAACTTTGTTATTACATTAAGAAAGAATTTACTCGCAAAGTTAATTTTCAACTATCAGGGACAGAATAAAATGAATTAATTGCAAATCAGATCATTTTTAGCCAATTTCAGACTAAGTTCCATCCCTGATTTTAATATTATTTCAAAAATTATGTGTCCCATACGTACCTTACTTTTAACAAGGAATTACAAAAGTCACACAGAAAACTTTTTAACATATAATTGTCATTGTTTTCATCTTAATACATTACTCATTGTATTCGTACTTTCACAGATTTTCTTTAAAATTACTCATAATAAAATTATTATGGAAAAATGTACAAAAAAGCACATGCACACTTTTACAAAACAAATATCGCAAGAGGATTCAAAATGATGTATTGCTTGTACGTGAAATTTCAAATTTATTTAAACTTTTATTTTTCGTGTGTTTTAAAGAAATGAGAAAATAAAAGGAAACACAATGGATGTGAAATGTGAAAAGAGGCTGTAAAATGTTGATTCATTTTCGTATGAATTTGCTATTTTATATGAAAATGGAGTTTATATAAAGTTATAGTATAGTCATCATTCAAATCAAAGTAATAACAAAAACTATATCTAAGTAGTTTCAATTTTGAATAGGGTGGGTGATCAATTTCTTTTTCGACCTTTGATACAGATTGGTGCCTAATCATGACACTAAGAAGTCACTAAACATTGTTAATCTTTGGTATTTTAAGCAAACAGAGATAAACTCCATAAAGGCTAGTTTTAAAGACCAAAGTCGAGTCATCCAGCTAAATGTCATCGAAATTGAACAGTAAAATACTTCTTAGTGATTTTTTCTTTGAAATGAAATTAAAATTATTGCTCCTTAAATTTAAATTATGTCATATCAAAAACTTTTTAACCCTTAACTTGTTTAAAAAATCAATAAATTTTAACTTTTTATCTTTTAAATGCCTTACTTTTAATAGCTTTATCATAAAATATCTATTAAAATATTGAAACTATCACTTTTTACTTTGTTTTTCTTTTAAAAAGTGCCTCTGGAAGTTAAAATCAATACAGTCAATTGTTTTCATTTTTTATTAACAATCTACATTCTATGTTGAAAACACCCCGTAATGCTTGGCAATAACCCTGCATGCGGAGTGATTTGTGGGCGATAACGGGGCGTTTGCGGTGTTAATCCAATATGGCCGCCAGAGCCAATATGACCACCGGAACTAATATAGAGACCGAAATCAATATGAGGAGGTCGCGACGGATGGACAGAACGACCGCCCACAATACCGGTTTTTTTCAGAAAATACGCTAAAAATAACATTTAAATAATTAACGCCCCGTAATCGCCCCGCAAATCACTCCGCATTCAGGGTTATTGCCAGGCATTACGGGAAGATTTGCGGGGCGTTTTCAACTTAGAGTGTAATTTATAGTAAAAATGTTTACCAATAATTTATCTATAAAGCTTTCAAATTATGATACTTTACCCTCTCATTCCATTAAATAAATTGTGATCCTTTATAATTCAAGAAATATTGTGCTTCTGCATTGGAAGATTTTCTGTTTATATAATTTTGTGGCTCAAAGTTTTACAAGTTGGATTAAAACTTTTATTACCTGCAGGCAAGAAATAAACCTTACTCTGGTATTATTGTGTTAAAGATACACAAACACACACACACACCCACATACACACACATATATAATATACGCATACTCATTTTCAGAGAAAAACAAAAAAAAAAAATACTTTGAATAAAGTTCATTCTTATAACTATCATCAATGTGTTTACTTAAAAATTTTCAAAGCTAACTTATATGGCATGCTTCCAAAACCTATACCAGATTTTATTTTTCACCAACATAAGATTTGAAAACGAAAATAATAATACAGATTCCAAGAAAAGATGTGTGTGTGTGTATCATTGTAATTTTAAAAACAAATTTCCTTATTTTTCTTCCTTGTCAAATGACAAAAACATACATGCAAAAAAAATAAATAAAAAAAACAACCGTCAAACTACAACACTTACACTACGATGTTACACGAAAAATTATCGTACAAAGAGTTACCACATAACTTCATATTTAAAACTAACGAGATAATAAAACAATGTGGCGTCAATTTAGTTTGTTACTTTAGCTGATTTTCTTTTGTGTGTGTGTGGGTGTGTGTGTGTTTGCCATGCTAATTTTTAGTGAGTTGAATAACAAACAAAACTAGAACATGATTTTAATGAGATATGTTATGAAGCACAACCACACAATGACACTAATGATAATCATGATGGGAAGCCAATTTTTTGTTTTCTTTGTCGTTTTATTATTCTGTTTTGAATGCTTTCATAGAAATATCAATTTAAACACATGTTAATTATTATTATGAAGATAGCATGGTGTTTGACTTTGTGATTTGTCATATGAACAAATGCTTAAAAGTGATTTTAATGTAATATGTTAATTTTTGTGAAATGTTTGACTTGTATTGAGTATTTTCTTGTGAAAATCTAGTTCAAAATAGCATTTCTGCGAATTTGTTGATATTTTTCCTGGCAAAAAACGATTCAATTGAAAGCTGTTACCTACAAAAACAGGAATGGACTCATAAACGGTGAAATCAATCAATTTTCAACAAGCAGCTTGTCATACCATTGCCTGTTTCTCAAAAAAGCAACTCTATTTCATTCAAAATAAGAATAAAAAGAGGTTTAAACATTATCTGATGCTACACTTCATTTAAATGAACTCATTTGTTGGAAAATAATCTTACTTATTCAAGCACGTACTTGCCTCCTAAACAAAATTAATTACTTGATGATTATTTTGTCTGATTCACCGTTAATCACTCATAACATATAAAACTTTCTAGGAATGGAATATTTGCATTCAGACAAACAAAAATTAATGACATTTTGAGTCTTTCAATTTGTATCACGTCATGACTCATTAAATTTGATTTTTGGTCTAAAATTCAAACAAATTATCTGTTTTCTTTAAAGGAAGTCAAAACGAGTAGAAACAGGCAATTAATTTATAGTGAATACTCGAGCTTAATTGTAACTCAACCAAATTTTTCGTGAAATGCGTAGGAAAATATTTTATACTGAAAATTTTCCGTTCAATAATTTTTAATCATTGGAAAATTTTCAAGCATGTTTGTAAAGAACATGAAATTGTAAATAACCTTTTAATAATTAAAATCATATTTAATAAAAACAATTAATTTAGTTGTCCTAGTACAGTAGTAAAGGTTTTTGCCTTCACCTCATTAGGGTGGGCTCGAATCAGGGCTGCAAAAATTATTTCAACTTATTTGACGAGATACGATTCTAATAATGTGTAACTGCTCTCAAATAACCGTATAAAAGCTAAGCTCCATCCAAAGACTTAGTTTAAGAGTCTGGTGCTTATTATGCAAGGAAATAGTATGAAAAATGGAACTCTTTGAACCACAGTGGAGTCATGTAAACATTTGCCTACAATTAATACAGTGACGGATTGGCCATACAGGCAATCTGGCAGATGCTCAGGAAGGACGCAGCTGATCGTCTTGTAAAAGTTAAGTTTAGCGTAAATTTTTAAGAACATCATACAGAATGCCAGGATTATTCTCAACCCGTCCCTGCTTTGTTTTTCCACACCAGTTTCCAAGAAAAATTTAACACCAATGTGAACCAGTTTTACTTCCTCTAACTTAATGAAAATTTAATTGCCATTTAGAGTAGTTCATTAATTTATTTAATGTTACATGAAAAAAGTGTCTGTTAGTGTCGCTGAAGCCATTAGTTTAATTTATTTTGTATGTTGACTAGGCTCTTAATATCCATAAAAGCATTTTTTTCTGCCATCTCTTTCAATATTCATAGTCACATTAGTTGCAGTTTTGCCATTAACTTTAATGAAAACCTATAAAAATACTCAAATACTCATGTTGGATTCTGCATTAAATGATCGATTTGGAAAATTAATTCGTAAAAAAAAGGTATTGAAAAAGCTAATTTTATTGCAAATTGTAATTCAGTAAATCCAATTGATAACATTCTAATCTTTATGTTGTCATCTCATCAGAGTGTATCTTTGTATCACTGTATTTGAGTATGAGGAGAAAAAAAAGGAAAAATAACTAAAAATATATGTGTAAGATAGATGAAAACAACGAAGAAATTAGATAAAACGATTTTTTATGTAAAAACTTTTTCTTCCTACTCTACTCGTTTTTTTTTCTCATCTCTTATTTTTGATACAAATTTTTCTTTTATTTTTTGGAGTTTGTTCGTTTCTATTTCAAGTACTCTCTCATATAATACTTGCTGAAAATAACAAATTGATATTATTTCATGGGATACCATTTCGTGTCGAAGCAGAGGAAAAATAATATTAATACAGATTTAATGATATTATCTTTATTTTTTTTTACTGCTGTATAATTTTTTACGCATCGTAATCATATTAATGTGATCCGATATCGATACTAACTAATTTATTTAATGCTAATTGAAACAATTTGAGTTGAGTAAATGTTAAATTTATGGTCAAAGGATGAATTTATATTTTGTCGACAAAAATCGAGTTGGATGGATTTTAAGGGAAAATGAAGACTTTTTTTAAATCAATTTAGTCTTGTCAATCGAAAAATTCTAAAAAATTATCTTTCTTTAATATGTGAGTGAAAAAATTTTCAATGTGTATCAAAGAAAAAAAATTCAAACCGATCTTCTTAATATTGATTACTTTTTCACTGAATGATTTGCAAAGTATCGCCTCATTTTAATTTTGTTTACGTCATTCCAAATTATATTAAAAGGTTCTTTTTGTTCTATGATTCCATGAATATAATTCTAGAGAATCATTAAAAATATCTTGGAAATGTAAAAATAAAATCTACAACTTTGGATTGAATGTTTTGTTCTTTATTTCATAAATAAAAATTGTTTTCAAAATGTAACAGTCTTATAATTTTTATCATTTTTTTTACAGAATAGGCTTCATTTACATCTTGGCATGTTTTCATTGAGTTAAAATAACCTTCGATTTTTGAGCTAATCCATAACTAGGAACAATATCATTATTATATTTAATTATTTGTTTCGATTCGTATCGTTTCCTTATTGTTAAGTTTAATTATATAATTTTCAAAAAAAATAAAATATATTTTTTAGCTTGATAAACAGCAGTATCGCAAACATGTATTTCACTTTCATCTTTATAATTTTAAAGAAAAGTGTTATATTATGTTTTTTGACTTTTTGAAATTCATGCAGATCAAAAAAAAAAAATAATAAACGTCGCATAAACAATATTTTTAGTGCATTTCGTAAGAAAAAATGCACTATTACAGACGGTTTGTCCGCCGTCACTCCGTTTGTCCGAAAGTCTGTAAGTCTGTCCGATCCAAGCATAACTCCGGAATGGTCCATCGGAGCGAGGTCAGGTATTTTTTATTAGACAGAGGAGGTCTAAAGGATGACTTTAAATTCATTAGTTTTGAGATTGGGCTCATGAATTGGGCTCCAGAGCCTCCGAAGCCTGAAAAACCGTTTAAAACGGTTAAAATTTTAAATATATTTATAATTTGTTTTGTTGGATGGAGAAGTTTAATAAAATGAATTTTATCTTAATGGCTCTGAGATTAGGCTCAGGAATTGGGCTCAAGGATTAGGCTCCAGAGCCTGAAAATGGTCAAAAGCCCAAAATGTCCGATTTTTTCAAATATTTTTTTTAAATTTTCAAAATGGTGAAAGTTTTTCAAAATGGTGAAAGTTTTTCAAAATGGCGAAAAATGGCAAAATGGCGAAAAATTTTCAAAATGGCCGTTATTTTCAAAATTACCGTTATTTTTAAAATGACCGTTATTTTCAAAATGACGGTTATTTTCAAAATGGTGGTATAATTATTAAAATTAAAACTTAATTTTATTCAATCAAACGAGTCCCATCGAAATGCACTTTTCTAAACCGCCCGTTGGTTAGAATTTCCCATTTTTATCAAAATACTTGTGAATGTGTTTGTAAATTAATATGTTTGAATATGCAAAGTGAATAAATGCGTTTTATTTTCAGAGAATTGTTTTAAGCAAAATGGAAAATTACCGTTGTTTCAAGGCAGGATCAGCATTGAAAAGACGTTATAACATTATAGAATTTCACATTTTAATAAAAAAATTATTTAGAAAACATCGATTTGATATCCTCGGAAGCTGTTTAGCACATTTCTGGCTCAAAAAATAAATCCATTGACTTATAGGTAAAAAACACACATTTC
This sequence comes from Culicoides sonorensis, assembly GCA_900002565.1. Classification (NCBI taxonomy): domain Eukaryota; kingdom Metazoa; phylum Arthropoda; class Insecta; order Diptera; family Ceratopogonidae; genus Culicoides; species Culicoides sonorensis. The sequence continues at coordinate 331,015 of LN483523.1, read as the reverse complement.
AAGTCAATCAAGAAACAGAGACTTAAAGGAGCTACATGATCTTCTTCTTTAAAGCTTTAAATGGTTCTCGGATCAAAATGGAGAAGTTCCATTTCAAAAAAATATCACATAATTGACTCAATGTCTCGATCAATATCAAACCTAAAGAAGGGAATTGAAATGCGCTTACAAACGATATTCATCATGACAAATTTCCACCCACATTTATTATGCTTAAATATATTTATAGGTGGCAAATTTTTATTATACAGTAAAAATTGTTTTGATGACACATAATATTAATAAATATTTTTATATCAAAGAGAGAACGAAGTTCATACGCATTCTTTAAACTTCCCTTCATTTTATACTTTTATTATCATCATCAATTGATCTTTAGCTTTGAAATGTATACATAATTTTGATGAATACTGTAAACATATCATGTTGTTTTTTTTCTTATATTTTTTTTATTTTAAATTTTGTCCATGAATATATTTGTGATGGTATGTATGAAAATTTCATTGTCTATAAAATAAATTTACTTCAATAAATTTTACTTGCGCATCAAGAGTGAACAGCAAAAAAATTCCATTGGAAAATTTTGTATGAGCCAAACATTTTTTTTACCATAGATATATCATGCTGTCAGCATTTTACAATTTTTGCAAAGATTTTTACTTTATTTTATTTACGTGTTTTTCTTTCAACATGAGACAATACTGAATGATAGATGTTAGTGAGGATGTGTGTGTGTGTATGTATGAGGAAGAAAATTGAATTTAAACATAAATTTTGTGTTCCTTTTTACATTTTATACAATTTATTGAAGAGTAAGTGAATAAAGTTTGGATGCTACAAGGCTTTTAAAAAATATTATATGATTTTTTCTTATTTTTTATTTTAACTTAAGACTTTTATCACATACACGTAAAAATTTAAGGATACATGAAATGATGTAATAGTATTTGATTAAAATTTCATTACCTATAAATTGCTTGTCTATTAACTTTGTTACGCGTGGCTGCATTTATTGTGTGACATTAAATTTATTATGCATCATCATTGTTAATGTGAACTGAAAATTGGTGCTTATTTAACACGTGTTGATCTCATTAAATTGATTTAAAATGCATTTTTTATTTGTAAGTAAGTAACTAACTCAGGTGTAAATAAATATGGACCATAGTGTCTATGCAAGAAATTGAGATGATGATTAAAGAATGATTCGAAATATAATATTATTCACATGTAATTTCTGGAACAGTCAAAAGCGTGATAAAAATCAAATTTCATGACAAAAACTACACTCTCAAGTCAAAACCAGTCGAATTTTCCACTGGTCTCACTCATGTCCAGTTGAGATGTACAACTGGTTTGTGTATAACAGATGCTTTAATTCACTCTCCAAATCTGACACTTAATACTGATTAATTGAATTCCTATCTAACTTATAGTGTCATTGATTGTCAATTAAAATTATTATGAAAATACAAATTAATTTGGTGATAATCAGAGATCATTGCATTGTCTCAAGATTCTATTTTGAGTATGTTCACTCAAGCAAAACTATTCAAATAAATATCAAAATTTAATAATTTGATTTATCTCATTTATTTAAGACTAATCAACACTGTCATGGAAAGATAAAAAAAAGACAAATTTCAATCACTGATTCCAAATTTTGGACAAAAAAATAAAAATAAGAGGATTGTAGGACATTTTTTTGAGTCTATGAACCCCAATGATTAAGCATAATTTGAAAATTAATGAGTTGATTTTCCTGAGTTTTTCTTTTAGGAGAATGAGATGAAAATCTTATCTGGCTCTGATGGCTATTTCTCTTAATTTGATTGAAAATAGCACCCTCAGGTTGTTTTGACACCTTTGATTGAAGACTGATAAATTTTTTATGGTAAAAATTGAATTTCAATGTCAATCGTTCCTTGAAAGTGTTCAATTTCATTTAAATTTATCCATTTGATGAAAACTCGAACATATTCAAGTGACATTAAAATGGATTATTATCACAAATTTTTGCATTAGTTAAACATGATAAAATTCATTATATTTGTTCACAAATATCACAGTATATATTTGTTTTTCCACTATAATCCAATTTTAGATACTTATCATGATGATATTCAAAAGAGGGAGGAGAATGAGTATCAAATTATCGCATTAAATTATATAATATTTTTGTTCACACTTTGAAATCCCATTAAAATGTATTTATTTCGCACAAATTCACTTGACGTGACGATTTATTTGACTTGCATTCTATCCCAAACAAATAATATTTCGTCAAATCAATTCATTTTAGCTTCAAAACAAACAAAATGAGAAAATTCATACTTTTTTGTGTATTTGGTCTCTTTTCTAATGTCAATCATTGTCACTGTTGGTGTGCTGCAGTATCAAACAGATCGAATAACAACTTTAAACATAATGTCATTTTGTTTAACATGATACCGATGGAATGGTGATGATGAGGCGGATACTCTTGTTGATGATTTATCAAATATCAAAACTTTTTTTGTTATTGTTGTTGTTGTTGTTGTTGTAGTATGTTCATTATATTCGATAAATATACAAACAAATTTTTGTAGTCATTATTTCATGATTGATCGAAATTCATGTTCAAAAGTGTATCAAAGAAAATAAAAATAAAATGATGTGTGAAAAAACGGTGTCAATTTTATTTTGATCCAAACTGTGATTTTATCAATTATTTTTATATAAATTTTGCGTTTCCATGTAATTTGATCTGTTAGATTTTTTTTAAAAATGTTTTTTCAAATAAAAATGTAGAACATAATAAAAATTGTGTTTTAATATTCATTCAAACACCTTGAATAAAAACATTGAGTCATGTTGATTATTTTTTTCACACTAAATATTGTAAATAAATAAAATAAAGCCATTGTTTGAAAAATTTAAAAAAAATATTTATTTTCAATTAAACTAGAAAAACACCTCAGGTTTCGCTGTTAATGTTTTTTTCTGTTTTTTTTTTAATAAAATTCCAGGAATGCATTGATATTATTGATGATGACTTTTTTTTAATAATTTGTATGAAATTTATTGTTAATATTCGAGACTGAAGTTGATGATTATAAGCGGGTATGCCCACTTCAGCCACGTAGTGTTGGGCTTTTTGTGGGCTACTGAAGTTATTTTCATGTCAAATTTCATTGAAAAAATACTCAAAAAATATCAAAACTTCATTAAAGCCCCATGCTTGACACAAAAAAAGAGAAGTTAAATAAAGAGCTTAGCAAGGTAATACCATAAAAAAAGGTTATTTCAGATTTCCTTTGCACTCTAATCAGAAAATAGCATTAAAGAAATCCTAAATAAATAAACCAAAAGCAAATAATATATTCATTATAATTTGATCCTAGTTCATCACATTCGTTTCCAAATGAGATTATTCTTTCCGGCTTCTGTTTTTTCTTTAACTTGATATTTATTCATTGAATGAGATTATTTTGAATTTTATATCTCATTGATGGAATTATGCCTTAAACTATAATAGTAGTAACAATCCCTACAATGTCAATACTCATAAGAGTTTGAAGGTCAAGAGTTAAAAGGCAATTTATTTTAAGCTAACAAAATTACAAACCACAAATAAAATCTTCAAATTTAAGTAAGCAAAGGACCATTAAAGATCTAAAATGAAAATTGAATTCTCCTTTCATCTTTTTTTTATCCTAACTGTATAAAATTGATACATATGGTTCTTGAACCGGTCATTTCATTTCAAAATTATTATTATATTTTTTTGTTATCTTATCTCTTCTTTTTTTCATTTGAAATCATTTGAAATGTATATAAATGTTGTGAAAGGACACATAAATTCAATAATTTTCAATCAAATTTCTATTATTTTGTCATAAACTTCTAATTTTATGGTCAAATGATAACCGATTGTGTCTCAAAAATTTTTTTTTTTATTTTTTTCCTTCTCAGGACTGCAATCAAATATCAGTTAAGGCTATTTCGTTTCAAAAAATAAAGAAAAATAAAAAGGTTTTTTTTTCTTCAAAATACACATCAAATATCATTGCTAAGGTCTGGTCATGCCAATCACTCAGTGATTCCTTATATAATATTATGAAATTTTCCTTTAGTTCATTAGAAATGAGAAGAAAAAAAAATTGTTAAGAATCATGTCACGTTCACTTATCTATTCATCTGTATCTCGAGTTTCAAGTATATGATGATGATAATGATGTCGATGCTTTTAAAGCTTACATTTTCTTGATTTTGCTATTTTCTTTCATTTTTTATTTTATTATTATTTGGAATTCTTTTTTTAAAAATAAGAAAATTATTTATAATACAAAATATGTACAATAATAAAAATAATAAGAGAGAAAAAAAATGAAAAATCTTATAAATTGGAACTATAAACATTATATTTACCGTTTCTTATGTGAGGCATTAGGTCCAAGGAAGAAGAACATAACTTAATTTTACTCCATTTCTATTTTAGGAGTACATGGCAACAACACAAATAATAAAAGAAATAAATAAAACAGAAAATCATGCCGATGAAAAATGACCAACCTTATAGTTAAGATATTTTTAACATTTTATTTCGTCATCATCGTCCTTTTTAAAGGAAATAACATTAAAAAACGATAAAAAATCACTATGAGGGCAAATTCTGTATTATGTGAGATAATGAAGAAAGAAAACTACAACCGTTTACTTCAAAAAATAAATTTTAAATCATAGAAGGGTAAAATTTTTCACTTTCATACAAAATCAATCCGAACATCTACGATTAGGTTTAAAATTTAATTGATCAATTCAATTTAAAAGAAAAACAATTTTCCAAGATAAAGAACTGTTTAACCCTTAGGTTGTCCATCTAGAGTCTTTAGGGTCTATTTTGCGCAATCGAAACAGCTTCCATCGAGTTTTCCAACCGTGCAATTTTTTTAAAATCAGATAATATCCTTCAAAGTTGCTGAATATTTTTAGGGTGTAATCGTTTTCGTGGAAAAAAATGTTTAAAACTTTGATAATTGGGAAAATCACTAATTTTGCTTTAGCTTTTCTGGAAAATCTAGGACAAAAATCCTAAAATGGAAAAAAAAGTTGACCTTTTGAATTTCAATAAGGAGCTTCTATGTACATTTTGAGCCCAATCCAAGATGGTCGGGTCGGATTTTGTACGAAAGTGAACATTTTTACCCAGATGAAAGTTTATTACAGACATTATGAACTACACTGTAAGGTTAAACAGCTTAGCGGTGAATTATAATTCACTTCACAGACTAGTTCCTTCGTTGTGATTTTCAAACTGAAATTTAAAAAAATTAAAAAAAAAAAATAAACGTACACGTAACATATTGTGTATAAAAATACGAAGTGAAACCTATAACTTTTGTATGAGCACACAAAACGCACATTGCGAGAGCATTCCTTGCTTTTTCTCGAGATCTTATTTATAAAATTACGTTATTATTTCAATCTAATAAATTAGTTTAAATAAGAGAAAAAAAAACTATTTCTTCTCATATCCTGATTACACAATAATAACATTTTCCTATCAGTAGTTCTCTTATACATTTTACTAACTTTCAATGTAGCATAACATCCAAATACAACTGATACCATTTCAATTTCATTTTATATGAGGATGATTTTATTTTCCATTTGAATGCTTTTAGATTTTCAAAATCCATTACCATTTGTGTCTGTGTTTAAATTTAAATTATTTGAGTCAAAATTATGCGCTGAGTCCCTGAGAACCACTTTAAAGCACTTATTACAATAAAATTTGAAAGTGTGTGCTGCCAAAATATAAAATATAAATTTGAGTCACCATTTTATTATACACAAATATTATATCATAAATAGCATTCAAATAAATCTGGATTTAATGTAAAATTTCCATATGACTCGCAATTACTAATAAAATTTAATGAAAATGCTTTCAAAAAAGCAAAAATAAAAATAAATATTGTTTATTACTTACCTTATGCAATGCCCTAGAGTAAGTTTTTCATATCAATTTACATTTGATATCATAAAAAACTTCAAAAATCACATTTCATTGAAATAATTCAGTACAAAAGTAAATAAAACATTTTTTTTATATAAACAAGGTTAAAATTTTTCATTTATTATTCTTTTTTTGTTTCATTTTTCCTTAAATTTTGACAGAATCAACTGATTATTTAAACATTTTTTTATACAACTTAATTAATTTAAAACTATATTCATTGTTTTTACTCTGGATCGTTCAAATTCTTTTATTTTGGAATCTCAATCACTTTGATTTTATTTATATTTTATTGTATATTAATTAAATTTAATTTAAAACAATATTTACAATTTATTTGCAATAAATATTTTTTTTTTATTTTTAAATTTATTTATAGGTATTTTTTTTTATATTAATATAATTTAATATTCTGTTTACTTTTAATAAAATTAATGAATATACATTACATTTAAATATATTTTCATGTAACATTTTCATATATTTTTTTTCTATTAAAACGTGTTTTTTGTGTGTGTGTAATGTTCAATAAATTTATGTGTATTTTCATGGAATTAATAATAAATTCTTTTTATTTTATTCATTTTATTATCATTTTTTCCTAAAAAAATAATCAATTTATTTTTTTTTATTTTAACTGTAATTTCTCTGTTTCATCCTTTTATTATCATTATTATTATTATTTTCCTATATAATAAGTTTCTCTTTGTTCTGAAAGAGGGTTCAACAAATTATAATAATGTAATTCAAGAGACATTTCTTTTATTAGTATTACTTATATTTTTTTTGTCTTATTTTTTATTTGTATATGTTATGTATTATAATAATGCATTATATACAGATGTGTGTATGTGTGTGTGTGTTATCACTAATGGAATGTGTTTTTATTTTTGAGATATTTCGTTAAACAAGAAATGGAGAAATAAATGTAACGAACATCGGCTAAGAAATGATTCAAAATGAGGATTTATTTGTAATTTATGTGATTTTTTCTCAGTATTTCTTAAATTTGTTACAAAGTTATATAATGTGATATTATTTTTCTTCGTTTTTTCCCAATTGTCTTGACTTCAAATAAAAATTATAAGAAAAAGTTTTGAAAATAATTTTAATAAAAATAAGTAAAATTTTATTGAATATCATTAAAATGATGTATACATTAAATGGAATATTATTACGATTGTACTCAAATTGTACTTAAACAAAAACATTAAACGTATCATATACCAATAAAAAATACTCTTCATTTTGAACATTATTTTTATGCATAAAAATTGTATTAAAAATTCATTTAATGGATAAAAACAACGAATATTGCAGCATTATAAGATATGTCATAAAATGAATTTTTAAATAAAAATGCACTCAATTTTTACTTTTCGTAGTACATTTTTAAGAAAATTTCGCTTTTGAGGAGTATTTGATTGTAATTTAATTTAAAATTCAGGGAAAACTGAGACAGTTTTCTTTGAACAAGTTTTTTCCTTTAAAATCAATTAAATAACTTTGAATTACACTGTTGCACATCATTCTGTGTCTAAAATTTCAATTTTTCATTCCTATCATGTGATGATTGGCTGATTCATCGTAAAAATGATATTCATTCTTATTCAAGTAGTGTCTGTCAGTTTTTTTGCATTGTGAATTAATTTTACTCGATTTTCATTGTACTTTCAAAACAAGATGAACAAAAAATATTCTAACACCTAAAAGTTTTTAGCTTTTTTTTGTGAATTGAAATGATCGTTGTAGCAACTATGGAATAGTTTTAGTCAAACTATCAACTTGATAGTAGTGAGAATGCCACTTTTGTAAGATATAAGAAAAAGATGAGAGTGTTTACTTTACTATGAATATGAAATTCAATAGAAAACTAAATAGATGGGAAGAGATGGCTCCGATTGAACATTTCTCTTACTTGGCTTTTGTTTAAACGTTTGGTGAAATTGTCACTTTGGGAAAACTTTTCGTTGAAATTTCTTCAAATTGGCAGCTCTCAAATATTGTTCGTAGAAATCGATCCACCTCTCACTATGTCAATTTTTTATCCAAGACTTTCTTCAAGTAATCTCTAATGTCATTTCAAAATATCAAATGAAACCATTTAACTAAACAGTCATCTTCTAACTTTTCATCTCGCGACAACATAATACTACATTATTATAACAAATTTAACAAGGAGAAAAAAGGAAGCAAAAAAAGATGGTTGCACTCATCCTTTTAACCATACACTTCACTATCTTTTCTTTAGAATATTGTTATTATTATCTTTATCGTAATTGTTATCAGGACTTGAACTGAGTGCAATTTACTTTATCTTTTTTTTATTATTATATTACATTATATAATATTACATCATCTATATCTTATTTTAAGTCATAGTAATAGATTGGAAACACAAATACTTTGTAAATTTAACTCGAGTCAAGACATGTTTCAATTTCTCATTATTTCATATAGCAAAAATGATATTTTACGTAAAATGATGATGATGATGAATTGAATCAACTAGAAAATATCGTAACATTTGCTATTTTTATTATACATATATTTACATGAAGTCATTGTGTGTGTGTGTGTATGTGTACGATGTACGTTGATTCTCACTGAAGTGCATTTATGGACGTGTTCAAAAGGTGTTTGTGTGATTTTAGTGTAATAAAACTAATATTAATATTATTATTCTATTCGTCACTCAATTTCTTATGTTTTTCTATGCTATCTTGTTATATCTCTGTACATTTGAATTCTCATTTATAATTTAAATATAATTTTTCCCTATTCAAAACATTGATTTAATCATAATAATAATATTAATGCTTTTTAACTTATCACCGTCTACCTTCGTAGCTAACATTTGAATATAGATTGAAAACTGGAATAAAATATTCAAAAATGTAAGAGATAACAAGGATGATGAACAAACGATTTGTCTTATTTGCTAAATTTGATGATCCCGTTTGCATGGCTTCAGGTCTTTCACCTGAAAAAAAAGAACAAGAAAAAAAAATGTAACAAAAATAAAGCAAATCATTTTGATAACAATAATAATCGTAATATTATATTGTTATGTATGAAATGTAAGATAAGAACAAGGCAAGAAAATGTAATGATTAAATTTTGTATTTGAAATGTTACAGTTGAAGTTTTTCTTTTCTAAAATAATGGTAATACAGTCAATAGGAATTGTCTTGAGAATATTTTTTAATCGAAGCAATTTGTCTACATTTGCATTTTAAAAGTTTTTTAATGAAAATTAAAATCATTTGCTGTAAGAGAAAATGCAGAGAGTCAACAATGTTTGATTGTTATTTTATACGAAGTTCTTTGACCACATAATTGTTAAAAGTAATTTTCATTAAAGTTTAAAATGGTTCTATAAAATATGAAAGTTAAGAAACTCAAGAATTTTTTTGATATGTTTATAAATAGCCAGGCGTTTCCATTGAAAATCGTAAAACGAATACAAATGACCAGACGTCTCCTTCTTTTTTAAATGCATTTTTCCAGTCAATTCAATGAAAAATTTTTGATTTTAAATTTTTGCATTTTTTTTGTAAAAAACCAGACGTCTTCATTTTCAATAAGGTAAAGTCATCGAACAGATACCTTTTGTCAGTTGGGTAATTGTGAATTTTTTATTTCAATTTCATGAATAAAAAAGCACTTGAAAGTTTCTTAAGTTATTCAGATCCTTAATGGAAAATAATTTTAAACTGCATTTTCCTTTTAATTAATTTACTTTGCATTAAAATTAAATAGTAAAAAAGAGCAGTGAATTCCCTTCTTTTATTCAACTAAACCTTCTCTTTAAGTTCATCTTAATATAAAATGCAAATTTAATTTAACATCTATTTAAATATTCTCTTTATGAAAATTGTATCTTTTGTCCAGTTTCCAAACACACTAACCGTACCCTCTTAAAACAAACTTTTGTCATAAAAAGGATTTTGTGCAATCTACTTACCATTTAAAACATTTACTCGTATGCTAACTACCTCTGCATTGGCTGGATCACATTTATATGTACCAGAATCTGTAAAATCAGCTTTCCTAATTAACAAATACGATATTGCTGCATTATCTTGCTGTTCAAAATGGATTTTTATGTTATTTCTTGCCTCCTCACTTAGTACCTGAAATTATTGGATTAAAAAATTTTAAAATGGAATATAAATGAATATTTGATGATGTGATATATGAAATGAAAAAAATGTATACGAGAAGATGAAATGAAAATAAAATGATACAAATAATATTTTATGTGTGAATGTGAACATACCTCGTTTTGATGATACCAAAATATGTAGTTTGGTGGTTCCGGACTAAATCGTATCAAGCATGTTAAATTAATTGAGCTACCTTTGTCCACATAAAGGTCATCAGGACCACCGAGAATGGTTGCTGTTGGCACTAAATTTTTTGAAATGAAATAGAGAAAAGGAGGAATTAGAAATTAGTGTGAGATATTTTAAATTCATAAAAGTTTATTACATTCCATTTCATGAACTGGTTGTTAGATTTGTGATACGAGCATAAAAAAAAAACATAACTCGAATGAATAAAACACTCAACAAGCATTAGAATTATATGAAACATTTTTGATCCTATTAAAATTTATGTGATGCTGAAGATATGTTATTAATGTATTTGTATCACATGTAGGTTTGTTAAATAAAAACAGGAATTAGTTTTAAATGAAACATGCAGTTAAAGTCAGCACTGTTTCAATGGAGAGAAATGAAAGCTTAACGAAATGCGAAACGGAAGCGACTGCTTGGGATGAAAAAATGGTGTCCACTGGTAACCTGAGTCCAGACTTTCATAACCATTCTCTAAATTTGAATTTGAACGTCTGACTTCCACTGAGATTTTGATAAAATTATACAAATTTTCACGTTAATTCGTCAAGGAAAGCTGTATTATTAGCTTAAGAACTATTGTAAGAAATCAGCCTTGTGTCTGATTTAAACGATTGATCAGTATCGTTGATTTCACGTCGAATTTTAAGATATTTGTATCCCTTTAAAAAGAATATTCGAGCATGACATCACCTCTTCCAATCTTATGACATAGGATATACAAAAAAAAACCCTGTATTGTCTGCTCTCCATAAATTTTACGTAACTACAGTTTTTACTATATAAAGTATTAAAACTGGAAGTCTTTATTAAAAGCAGTAAAAAGATGATACAAATAAATTAATAATTTAAAAACCATCTATGATGAAAAGTAACAACAGAACACAAATTCACATTTTCCCTTTAAAAAAATTGTCCGTATGTCTATTTCATAAAACTTGCAACATCAGATGTAGTCATTGTCATCGTCATATGATGTTATTATTATATTAATATTACTGAGCTATCATTGTTTATGTGATATTTTAAGCCTTTTTAAAACACATTTTGCATTGTATGACACACACACACACACACGTAGTATATGTCATTATAGAACGATAGTGCAAGTAAAATGAATTTTTGCTATTTAGATTAAAACTCTGAAAAATGCATAGGATAACTTGTCCTAAAATAAACCTATATTAATACACTTTTCAAAACAAGTGTCGTCATAGTAAAACAACAGGAGGCATATTTTTATACTGATATTTTTTCCATGTCATAATTTTATATGAAAAAAATACAACGAAACAGGGATTAGTTATGTTATGATGTTTTTTTTTTGTTTTAAGAGATTTTAATTCAGTTTTTTCCTTGAATTTTAATTTTATTAATGTGGTAGGATGTAAAATCGTTTTAATAATCAATGCATTGCACAAGTCAATTAGAATTTTCTTAGTATTCTATTTCAAGATATAATCCAAAACAGTTATAATGATGCTCAATTCAATATAATTCAATCCAAAACACGCTTCAACAAAACTGTATTAGTTGTTTTTGATTAGTTAAAGGGAAATTTTAAACAAATTTATAATTTTGCCTTTTCATGGTAATTAAACACAATTAGTTCAAAAGCTCATATTTCTAATTGATTTTCCATTAGTTATAGGTGTAAATTACTAAAAGCATCGTTCATTTCAACCAAATTTAAACCTTGAAATTAATTTAAATCAATAAACCATTAAATGAGAAGGAGTCGCCTCAAATTTCAAATTGAAAGTAAATTTAAATAGTTTTAATGTCAACAAGGCGTTTCCACTACTTTCAATGTAAATTTAATTTTAATTTAATGTCTTAAGGGGATTGAACCTTCAGTAAAACACCTTTATTTTAGTTAAATAACGATGAATTTGAGTGTTTGTCAGTTTTTGATGAAATTTAAAACGTTGCATCTCTTTTCGTTTTCATTTTATTGATGTAACCTTGAAAAAGTAAATATGATTTTTACCCGCAAGCAGACAGCAACATTTAATTTGTTGTTTTCTTTTTTAATCTCTCTTTCTCGTTTTTCATCATTCATCCAACTACCACCACCATCATGATGAAGTTCCCTTTCAGTTATTGGATCATTTAAATTTTGTTGTTGTTGTTTTGTTATTGCTCCGATTTGTGATGCTACCATATTTATTTTATTCCCAATGTGGTAATCATCATTTAATTTTCTGTGATTATGTGTGTTAGAAAGCGACGATATGCCAGACACAAAAATAGACGATGATGCCTTGTGTTGTTTTGATGATGATGATGAAGACGACAAAGGAGATTCAAAGAATGATGGCGCATCTGCTGCATGTTGAGGTGATTTTTGTTTAAGAATATTTGGAAAAACATCTGCAAATTGTCTTCTTTTGTTATTAGCATAAGACACATAAATAGGGGCAATAACATCATCAGGATAGTGTTGTGGATCGGTATATGCAGGCTTAAAATAACCATTTGCCTGTTTCATAAGTTGAAGATTTACTAAAAAAAAATTATATTTATTCGATACACATCATTTTACATTTTTCTTTCATAGATAAAATATAAGAAGCAAATGAAACAGGTGGAGTTTAATATAATTTTTTTCCAATTTATTTATAATTCAACGCACAATAACGCTATGTGAGAAGAAAAAATAATTGGAATTCCTTCACACAACAGCTGTCACGCATGTATCCAATAATTTATAGAAAATATTCGCATACAGACTCAGTCAATTTAAAAATGGCATCCTTATTCACACAAACACACACACACACACACACAAGCACATAATATTTTTATTAATCTTCCTTTTCAATCTAATATTCGACAAGGTAAAAATTTGATGATGAAATTTTTTTTTGTTTAATATGTAACTTACCGACTATATTCAAGTCAATTGAAAAACTTTTTACTGGTTGTGTTGAAATTTGACATTCATATGCGCCAGCATCACGTTTTTGTGCCCATTTAATTTGTAATGTCCATTCGTTTATATCACGATGGTATGTCGCGGTGAAACGTTGATCTGATGTATACGTATATGTGCCTACTGTTAAAATATGCAAATCTCGATGACGTACAAATGATACCTTTAATGAAGCAAGAAAAATATGTGTGTGTGGATTTGAATTTTTAATTTAATTGGATTGAAATGGATCACATATTTGCCCGAAGGCTAATATGCGCTATAAGATTTTTCAAGGATGATTCACAGTACAAAACATAAACATAAAAATAACATTTAAGTACTTACAGTTTTATTGCCTAAATTTATCACTCGACAACTTAAGTACGCGGATTTGCCAGACAAAGCTGTTACATTTCTGGCAAGTGTCATGTCAAAATATGGCTCACTCCATCGACTAGGTACAAGTGTATTGATTGGATTATCTGGTATAAGTTCATTGTTATTTGATGTGCCACTGCTGCCACTGTGTCCTTGGTAACCGCAATTTGAAGCATCTGAAAAATGCAATAAAACAAAATTTATTAGAGACATTTTTTACTTTTTTAATTGAAAAATAATTTAAAATTGATTTAAAAGCTTTTATAACTCCCATGAGCTTAAACATGTGAGCTGTTATTGCATGCATAGCATAAAACTCAATACATTGAAATTTAATACAAAAAGATACACAAAAGAATGTTGGATATTGATCCTCTTATTTGACCCTGTCACTAATACACACACACAAAACGGAAAACGAAAATCGAAATTGAAAATTAGTTTTCTCTTTTCAAAACGAGATATGTAATCAAACTAGACTTTTATTCACATATTTCATATATGAGGGGATTTTTCTTTTCACATTTTTACAGTCTAATATTTTATTCAATATCAATAAATTCAAAAAAATATTTTCTTTCAGTTCCTTATATCATTTCAATGGAATCAAGGTATTTATCGATATGCATCGATGATACATTTTATATTTTACAATAGAATAAGTATGACAAATCAATTAGTTTATGCTCAAATAAGCACATTCAAGTATTTGTGAAGGGAATGTAAAATATTCATATATTGGAACCTTTTTCCTTAGTGTCTTTTTTTCGTGTCAAATTTCTGTATAGTTGCAAAGTCCAGACAAAATTTTTCTTTTTATTAAGAGCTTTACTACGAAAATTAAAATACTGGGATTATGTTCAAGTTTCATCTCCTTTTAAATTTAAATTTGAACAAATATTCAAACTGAGCCATGTTTTTGAATGAGTGTGAATTGAATTTTTTTCTGTTCATTATCCTGTTTTCTGGTATTGTTATTTTAGGGTTTCAAAAAAAAACCTTTTTTTTCAATGAAATTCAGGTTTCTATGAATTTAAATGGAAAATGGGCTATCGTTAGCTCTTTGAGCAATAATTTCACATTTTTATTTTTAAAAAGATAACAATTTGAAAATCATACGTTACGTGTCATAGCCTCCGCACAAGATCCCGCATTATTAATATCGAAAGCTACTAATTTTCACTTTAATGCACTTTCATTTACAATTAAAATCCAGATCTTTCTCATCATTTTGATCTACTTTACAAAATAAACATGTTACATGTTAAAATTAAGTGTATCAGAGATTGGATTTTTCGATGAGGTGTAAAATTATGTGCCCAAAAATGGTTTGTATTTGTATTAAATTGAATTTTATCTCAAGTATTTTTTTATATCATCCTATTTCAGAATTAAATTTTGAAGGACATTTTTGGGTATTAAAGTAATTTATCTTTTTATTTCTCTTATTTTCCAAAATAAAAAGACACATGATTTATTATCAGTTTTATTTTCATTTTTATTTGAGTTTAAGCTTTGTGAGAAAAGTTATCCTTTAAAAGTGATACAAGTAAAGTATTAAATAACCTTGTTAAATTTCTGTTGATTTCTTGTCTTGTTTAGTTCTAATTTAAATTGAAATTTTTTTTTTCTTGTCTTAAGCTGAGAAATGAAAAATGATGCTGTGTGTTAAAAAATGTTGCAGTATCATTAAAATTAAAACCTTTTTTCCCTTGTTTTACAACAAAATTAATAAAATAAAAAATAAATGAATAAACTCACACATTTCGTATTAAAAATAATTAATTTGTAACATCTATCAAGCAGAGTGCTCAAACACAAACACACATCAATATTAATTTTAATCTCTGTCTTTTTTATTAAATTGGATAACAAAGAGCAAAAATACTCTCTTTGAATTATTTTAGACATAAAAAAGGTCACAAAGATGAAAGAAAACAATTTTTTATAAAAAAAAACCGTTAAAATGGGAGAAGGTAATTTTAGAATTTAATTTTAAAGTGCATTTTATTCATTTTTTAACGTATGTCACCCTCACAACTGAAAAGCAGTGGCATTTCATTTAATTTAGTTAATGACCCGCCTTAGAAATCTGATCTGATCTGATACTCACCCACCATCATTTAGAGCCCACAGGAATTATCAAGAACGTTTCAAAGGCGCATTAGTTTTAAATAAAATTCAGTAAATTATATGAAAAAGGTAAAAAAAAAATATTTTTACAAAAAATTAAATAAAAAATCAGATAAAAATTAAATTAGACATATGTCTAAATGAAAATCTACAATAATTAATAAAAAAAAAACTTTTGGCATGACTTTTAATTCCATAATCCAGATGTATAAAAGAACTTTTGACACAGGAAATCGTATAAATAAAAATTACAATAAAATTTTTTAAATCTAGATCTGAAATAAAAATGTAACGAAGGATTATTTGAATCAAAGTACTTTTTTAATCTACTTTTATCTCCTTTATTTTTTATTTATTTTTCAATTTTTATATGGACAAAGCAAAATACTGCTCAAGTACAAGAAGCCGTGTATTACAGTCGAACATCGAATATGTTTTCATTTATTTTTTTTTCATCCTTTTTACATGTGTATTTATTTATAATCCTTTGGGAAAATATTGTAACAGCAATTTAACACCCCATATTCATTCTAAATTAACCTCATTTATACAAAAAAATGTTTCCATTTTCTCTTATGTTATGTTACATTTTCGTCTTCTTACATCCTCTTTTATTGCTATGAGAAATTTTGCGGGAAATGTTTGAATATAAAAAGAGAAATACAAATAATCACCGTGGTATGAACGAGTTTCTGACTAATTCCACTTTGATTTCACCTTATATTTCATTCATTATTTTTATTATAAAAGTTTTTTTTTGCTTTTTTATCAGTGTGTTGTGTTTATGTGAGTATGTATTCGTGTTTCAAGCTGGGATCTAATCACATATAATAACTCGTTATATTTATTTCCCTTTTATGATTATGATTATTATTGAAATCATTTCCTGTACTTCATGTTATGCATTTTACTATCCTTAGTGGTTTCCTGAGTGAATTTAGCTTAATATTTTTATTTTTTTTGGGAATTTTTTTATACTAATCTTTTATCAGAAGTTGGAAAAGGCTAGGAAAAAATATAAAAAAATATTTTTCATATAAAAATATTTTTCTACAAAAAGAATTACATTTTGGGTTAATCCATATCAAAGTTTGAATCTCAAATTTGTTTATCTTTCAAGTATTCATAGGAAAAATCAATCATGGAAATGTCTAGAACTTTACTAATAAACACGGGTTTTCTTAGAAAATTTTTGCCTGTTTATTGTTTTTTTTAAAGATCAAGGTTGGAAAATAATATTACTGACATCGTTGAGTAAAATAACCGTCAAATGAGATGGATCAATGGCAATAAAGCACCTCTTAAGACAATGACCGTTAAAATATTGATAGGAAGGTTCTTCAACTCTTCAGATTCAAAATTAGACCATTGCCATTCCATCTATATGAAAAAATGGTAGACTTTTTAATATAAATTTTCTTAAAAGGGAGAATTGTATTAATAGAAATGCGTCGGCGTATATTGTTCATGATCACGTCCTTTATTTTTCTTCTTAATTTTATTAAAAATTGCAAATCTCAAATACGTTACATCAAAATATGTTCAAATGAACACTTAGCTTTGCCTTTTCTAAACTTAAATTAGATTCCTCTTCCCATTTTTAAGGGAAATTACTTTTCAAAAAAATATATTTTTTCCCTTTGTGTCTGTACTATCAGATATACATACACAAAATTTAATGATTCCTTTCGGCACAAACATGTAATTGCATGTTAAAAATTCACATATGTTTTTTAAATAAAAGCATCCATAAAAATACATATTTTTTTTTTAAGTTTATCAAACAAGTAACGTGGATTATTACAATATTTTTATATCCTTATGGACCTAAGGATCATATTAAATTCAGATGAAGCGAAAATGAAAATTGGGTATTAAATGGCTCATTTCAAATTCGGTTACACTGCATGTGTATATGAATGTTGAAATGATAATATTAATGCAATGATATGGTGAAAAAAAGAGTAGAAGTGGGAATATGTACAAAAAAAAAAACAAATAATAAAAAGAAAGTAACTTTATTATTCATGACCTTTTATATTGGCTGCTTTTTTCGAGAAAAAATTTGTTTTATATGAAAAATACAAAATAAACATTGTTACCCCATTTCAATACAAAATTCTTTTCTATTATTATTTAACTTTTGCCCTTAAGTTAAGGAAGATATTTAGATTCGGCATATGTGGAAACCCTTATAATGTAACTGTGACAACAGATCAAGTTTGGAAAAGCCACCACATACTTATTGTTGTTGAATAAGAAAAAGAAAATGAATAAAAAAAAAATTCAATATGTTGCTAAGAGAAACTTTAACATTTTTTCTTTCCATAGAAGTTTGTAGTGGCCCCTGAATCGTATACAAGTTGTTGTACTTTTATTGACTGTTGCTTTGCTTTTCTCAATCAACTCGTTTAAATTTACTTTGCAAAAGAATCTCGATTGTGGTATGATATCAGGTTTGAAGTAGTCACTTCTCGTAAACATGCTTACTTGCATCCTCTTGAGAATAAATATGGTAAAAAATTTCTATTGTTTTCTTGTTAAAAACTGTTGTCAGTTACTTTGAATCTCTTCTCAATTTAACAAAAAATTACACTGAATAACAATAGAAAAACTTTTCTTGTTAAAAAATTTTGATGAATTATGCATTAATAAAATATTTAATTTAAGCATTTTGAAACGATACATTATATGATGAAAATACATCTGAATCATGCATTTAGTTTAATTTACGGATTTAAGTAATTTATTAGTTTGTGGTTTTCTGAGAATAAACCGATTTGTTATTGAAATGAAAACCACAAAATTTTAGCCATGAAATGCAAATATTCGATTAAATTAACTTATTTTGGCAGGTATTTATTCAATTTTCATTTTTGGGTCGTATGCAGTGGTTAGCGTGTTGGTATTCTCAAACTTTATTAAGGTGATGTTTCTGAATTGCTTTCTTTATGAACTTCATGAATTTCAATTTAATTGGCTACTTATTTAGAGTGAAAAACCGGATAATGGTGGGGACTGCTCGGGATGACAGGATTAAGGCTGAGACTCTCTGTTCAAAATTAGACGGAATGGGCACGACTGCTGGGCTTGTGTTTTAAGAAATGACCTCATGAATTTGATCTTCTTTAAAAACAATGTGAATTTGTCTAATTCGAGTTAGATTAAGATCAATCAATTTCATTGGCTTTGTTTGCATTTAATGAACCAAATATTGAATTAATGATGCTCTACTTCACAACAAAGAAGATTGTGGTTTGGATATTTACAGGTCATTTGATTTTTGATTATCTGAATACATATAAAGACAAAAGAGGCTCAGAAATCTGAATCTCAACCTTGTAATTTGCCGCTGCCGAGTATGAATTTATATGATCCGCAGCCAGAACACTTTTATTGACGCTTACAGGCAACCAGAAAGGCCGCAGCTGATCGTCTTGCAAAAGTTAAGTTAAGCGTAAATTTCAAAGAAAATCATACAGAATGCCAGGGCTGTTAATAATTTTCAATCTACCCCTGCATGTTACAGGGTGTTTGATGAATGCAATTTTCAACGCAATTCCTGTTAATTTAGATAAAGAATTTCGAATATTAGTCTGTGGTTTTAGTCTATGCATATAATGTGGGGAGGTTTACGTGGCATTATCGGCTTAAAGTGAAAAAAGACAGAAAACTTCCTTACTTGAGATCTTTAACATTCTTTCTGAGACTTAATTGTCCAAACAAGAACAGAAGCAACAATTTAACTTATTCTAATAAATTTCATATCAATTTCATCAAAGAATTTCATTTTATTTATTTTTCATTCTTCTTTTAAAATTCCCGAGTAACAGAACAGGAAAATTGTTTATTAAAAAAGTTCTTTCAAGTAATAAATTTAAATTAGGCTAATAGCTAAATTGAAATATAATTAATTTCATAGTTACCATAGTAAGCAGAAATTTTTCATCGAATATTAAATTTTCTTCTTTCATTTTCATGCCTTTGACTAACTTCTTCACGATAATCGCTAATTTGTTGATAATAAACTCTAACATGCCTTCAAATATTAATTAATTCTACTAACAATATAATAAACAAGGTGATATGGAAGATCAACCACAATTTTTGTTACAAATTATTAGTCTGTTCCATAAAATTAATAAATTAAATCATATTAAATAGGAAATTTATCTCAAGAATGTCGCTAAAGTACTTTAATTTATAAGATAAATTGCGAAACAGTATTAATTTTTCGGGTAATTATTCTTTTTTTTCCCTGTCTTCTTCAGAAACATGAAAACTGTCAAAAGTTTTAACGTTTTACATTGCTCATAATATTTCTTCATGTTAATTTGTTTGCTTGGATTGTCGTGTGTACAAACACACACACACACACACACACATATAAATGAATGATTGTTTCATGCATTATCAATTTTAAACATCATATTTTAATTTTAGACAAATTCATCACAGTCATTTGGTGTATAGGCGCGTCAGTTCATCATTTTCCATACAAGTGTAATAGAAATATTTGTTTATTTTTTTTTTTAAATTTAATATCTTGATAAGATCTTTAAGACTTAAAATAACAATATTAAGTAAAAAAAAGAAAAATAATCTGAATAAGGTGGAAGAAAAATTATGATAAATTTCATTTGAAATTAAATTTATGAAAAATGTTATTCAGTGTTGCCAGTTCCAAGAATTTCCATGAATTTTATGGTTTTTAAGATAAAATTGAATCAGAAAAAATATTAAATAACTCTCTAAATTTTTTTGGTACAGCATTCAAAGAAGTTATTTTAGTCAACTTTATCAATGGGCAACACTGAACTGGAATGAAATCAGACAATTTTACATGAAAAAACATTTAATTTCACATATTTTTTTATCATCATCACATTTAATTAATGACCAATTTTATCAGCCTTTTATTCATTATGCTTTTCAATTGCTCACTTAATTTTATTCACAACAATATTTTTACATAAATATTTCAACTATAACAATTACCACACATTTTTTTCTTGCCTGTAATATTTATCTCACATTTTTTTTTTGTTTTGAAATTCCTTTTTATGCCTGTCCTTCTTCCTTGTTATCTTGCTGTCACACATACACATACATTTAATTTAATGGCATAACAGGCAAAAAAAAATGAACAAGTAAAACATCATTCACTCATCATCATAAACATACAGTCGCACTGATACAAGGGTCAGATATCAGACCACGACTTTTTGTATTGTTTGTGTTTCGCTTCAATGAAATAACAAAGAGGAAAAAATTATGATGAAAAAAAATTCAACAGCAAAAAACATAATGATGATAATAATATTAGAACAGTACGTAAATGAAATGTGATATAAATTATCAGCGACATAGTAGTCATTTATTTTTTTTTATCTTGAGGTTGATGTGAGGTGCTTTTTGAATGAAATAGTTGGAAATGAAATTCAATGAAAGATTTAGAGATTTCACAAAATCAAATTTTGAGATAATTTGAGTCTTTAGAAAATTAATGACGTAAAAGGGAATTTCTTGTATGATTTTTTTTTTGTAAATTTGTTTGACATATTTTTGAATAGAAATTTGAATGTGGTTTCCAAGTAGTTAAAAAAGATTTTGAAACTTCCAGTATTTTTGGATTTGTTTTGAAAATAACTTTCAACTTGAAAAATTTTGAAGAAAAATCCACCATTTTGGAAAAACCGCCATTTTGAAAAACCCGCCATTTTGAAAAAAATCCACCAACATTTCTGAAACATTCGAAAATTTTGAGCTTTTGGCCGTTTTCAGGCTCTGGAGCCTAATCCCTGAGTCCAACCCCTGAGCCTAAAGAGCCAATGGGTTAAAGTTCATTTTTGGAAACTTCTCCATCCAAAAAAAACAAATTATCAATTTTTTAAAATTTTTAAACGTTTTCAACGGTTTTCAGGCTTTGGAGGCTCTGAAGCCCACTCGATGAGCCCAATCTCAAACTATTAAGTTTTGAAAAATCTTTATGACCTCCTCTATCGAATAAATAACCCTCGCTCCGATGGACCATTCCGGAGTTATGGACAGGAATCAGTGACGGACAAACCGTGCCTTAGGAAATGCACTAAAAATTGTTTTTTTGCGATAATGAAATTAATTTTGGTATATTAGTGATTTTTTATAATGTAAAGCCCCTTCTCGTATACAGTAAATTTATCTAGTGTTACAAAAATTCTTCTATTTCCAAGGAATTTTTTTGACCATCAAAGCATTCAACACACAAAATTAATACAGATTCTCATTCATTCATATTTTGCATGTTGGGACAAACAAATGACATGACATCACAACAGCTTTCATTATTACCATCATCATCATGATCGTTGTCCTCGGTCGTCAAAAAAATAATATCGTATAATTTATTTTCCAAAAAAAATAAGGCAAGTAAAACCTTAAAAAAAAATAAATGATTCAATCGTGGAAGTATCAAACGTGCTATACTATGATAACACATTATAAATAATGTGAGACACATTGATAATAAAAGTGACACAATCTTATTAGAACCAGCAAAACATGGAAAATATTTCACTGAATACATTTAGATTGAATTTGAATTGAATTCGAAAAAAACAGTTGAGAAACTATTAAATTTATATTTCAAAAGAACATTTATATTTCCATGAACAATGAAAATTAATAATCATAATCCAATTGTGTGAGTTTAACCTTTTATATTTATAATAAAACTCTAATAATAGTTTTAAATCAATAGATTTTTACCTCAAGGGATGTATATTTGAACAATCTGACCTAATGAATGCACTTGTGCGTTTTCGAATTAGTGCTGTTCAATTGAATTTCAATTTCAATGACTTTTTGTTTGCTTATTCATTCATAACCTTTACCGAAAATATGAATTTTACATAATGCTGCTCATTTGAGAATTAAAATGTAAATAGCCAATTTGTATAATCAAATTTTAGTGGTTCAATAGGACAAAAACCCATGTTCAATTACATTAAATTTTGTCAGTATTTGCACATTATAAAATTTTGCTTTTTCGTGTGTAACTGACCATAATTTCAAATATAATCTGGGATTATTTTTTTTTTCAAGGTGTGTGTGTTTTTATGAATGTATGACAAATAATTAAATAATTAATTTTTTATTAACTCTCACACACACACACACCAACATCATCATAACCAGATTATTTTCTTTTATTTATTCAATCATTATACGTTACGTGTCATAAACGCATTTACGAGTGTAATTTTTTTTTTGTTCTGTCTTTGATCTATAAAATCATTAAATTATTATCAGAATATTGCTTCTATTGTGTGAGTGTGTGTGTGTGGAATAATAGGAAAAGGCATATTAAAAGAATGAATATTATGGGAACTAATAAAATGATTTTATTTGAACCATATCCTGCCTTTTTTATTGCCTGTTATTTTCATGATGTGGTTTTTTGTTGTGTGTTTGTGTTGATTTTAATAGATAATAACAATAAACGAATGATATAAACATTGAATAATGTGCGTAATAAATTTAATGCAGAATGAAGAGGAAATCAACAGCTTTTTCATTATATGGATTGCATAATTAAAGTTATTTGAAGAAAAAAGCTTTAATATTCAGAGAAAGAAGATGATTAATTTATAGAAAAATGAATGAATAATGGAAACGCCTTGTTTCTTGTAAAAAAAATGTCCTAAATTAATGAAAAAGTGAATTTTACAATGGAAACGCCGGGTTTTTTGTAAAAAAAATATTTTTTTGTAATTCAAACGCCTGGTTATTTTAAATTAACCGATTTACCGTTGTTTATTGAATTCAATACAAACTCAAACCATTGTAAGTACTATTTGATTATTTTCTAGAGGTTTACAAGTGTAATTTTCTTATTGAAAACCCAAATTTCAAGCACTTTAAGCACAATTTAATATGAAAGGGTAAAAATCTCTCTGTTATCCAATTTTGTCTTCATCCAATATATTAATGAAATTTTATTTTTAAAGTAAAATCTTTTCTTGCGTCTCATATGCTCATATATAACTTTATTTTTTTTTTCTACGAATTGAAATTTGATGCAAATTTATTTATGTAAATGATTTGTTTGTTTTCTTTTTTCTTTTTTTTTTGGTTCTGACGTTCCCCTTCTTCCATGTCAACTGTAGACATTTATATTTGTGACGAACAAAAATCAGCATATTTATTGCAAAACACGGTCTTTCCATGGATTTCATATACCTCTATTTATGCATGAAAACGAAAAGTTGCCAGAGGAATAAAAATAAGGAATGTTTATTGAAGACACAAAAAAAATATATCAAGTTAACTCGTGTTCCCTTATGTTTATTTATCACATTTTCCATCATTTTTGTTTTCATCTTGAAATCAAAATCAACCGGTTTAATGCCATATCCCCAAAATTCGACTTAAAAATTCCTTTTTGACAAATAAGTTATTGCTTCAATCATAAAAATCATCACAAATCCACCACTGACTTTCACAAGTTATTTGAATAAATTTCATCGTTTATCCTCATAAAAATAGATAATCGTTCATATTTGTACATTAACATTGTGATGGAAATTGGATCTACTTTTTTTGCTTGTGGGTTTTGATACGTGCTTTTCACTAACAAATCAGAATCAGGCAGGATCATGTGACACAGAAAAAAAAACATAAATAAGCTGTCAATGAAATGCGAGTCTCTCAATATGTATTCCTTCTATTTATAACTTGCTTGATTTAATTATTTAGTTGAACTGTGTGCTTAATATCAAATTGACACAAATACTTTTAAAAGCATAATGCCATGTCTTAATTAGCCCGATATCTGCCAAAAAGTCGGATATGTCGATATCTGACAAATAACTACTCAGATATCCTATACAAAATGCATAGAACGATATCTCACTTTTAACACAGATATCAGATATCTGACTAGATATCCGCGTGAACACCTGATTCATGCGTGAATTTTTATTCCACTTTTTACTTTAAGACCGCGTAGCGCCCGAACGGTTCATCTGAGACCCAAAGTATGTTCTAAACTTATGTTCGTATTCAGTGTGGGAGTGTTTATGGATCAAAAAAATACAGGGTGTCCATACAAAAAAATAGGGTGAGCATGAAAAACTCGATTTTCCAAAAATTTTCCAAGGAAATGGAAAATTTTTTTCATACCAAAATTTTTGCCTCATCATTCTGAGCAACTTTGCCCAAGACAACCCATACCTAAATTAAACAGGAAACATTTTCTTCAAACCAATTTTCTTTTTTGAATCAATTCTATTTACAATGCAAAAAAAATTAAATGGACATATCTGATCAGCTGTTAATTTTTTGTAGTTAAGACCGGCACAGATATCTATGTCGGATATCGATATCCGAGGTCAGATATCTCGCTAATTAAGACATGGCATTACACGTTTCAGTTACGTAAAAAAAATAAATATAAACTAAGTGAATGTTTTCTCAATAAATATTTCATATCATATAGAGAAATAAAAGTTCAGTTTCAATTGCACGCGTTAAGTAATTTCAATGATACTTGATCTTTTTACATGATTTATGTTTATAAAAAAATTTATGTACAAAAATTTTTTGACATAAACAACTTAGTCAATCATATAAAAATGTTGTGCTTCAAAAAAAAAACAGAATTTACAAACTATAACATGCACAAAAAACAGAATAAATATTTAAATCTTGAAAATATCAGGAGATTTTTTTTCATGTTATGTTTATAAATAAATGTAAAAAAAAAGATTCTTTATCTGGGTGTATCATTTTCCCTTTCATGGATTTATTTTTTTTATGTAAAATACGGTATTTAATATGATACTTTATTTAACATTTCTATTTATAAACTTTTTTTTTTGTTCCTTTTTTCTGATGAAAATACCAATTTTCTGTTAGTAAAAAAAACGATTGGCACTCAATCAGTGTTGATATCGGAAGTGGATACAAAGATACAAATAATTTGCATTTTTATGATGGATAAGGTACAAACTTATAAATTTTTTTTCAATTTTTTATTTCAATTCCATTTTAATATTTATTCTGTCCTACTTTTTATGTATGTAAGATTATATCATTAAATATGGAACTTTATTTTTTCTTTTTTTTCATTTTATTTTTTATTTAAAGAGAAATTCTTTGTAATGTTCTTACGGCTGTATGTTAATATTCATAATGAGGAGTGGTAAAGCTAGACAGTTTACAAGACTGAGGTTTAATTCAAGACATATTTGAGTATCAATTTCATGATTTTTCTGGAAAATGAGAATTTTCGACTCTATTCATTGAAGCATCAAGATCCTGATAAATTTTTGACGGTCATTCAGATGCCACTAAATTTAATATGACAGAATAAAAAAAATTGGATTAATGTACTCTCTCAGCCCAAATCCAGTAGAAAATGCCAGTAGGACCAGTTCTATATCATAGAAAAATAAAAAAAACCTACTTCAGAGTCAAAATTTGTTGAAGCTGAACGAACTTAACTGAGAACGAATGGCATTCTCCCTAAAAGGAAGCGAGCTTGATTAACTTTAAATATTTTAAATGTTTTTTTTAACTTTCATTTACAAATTAAGTATAATATTTTTATATCATTAAAATTTCATACTTTTATTCTGCATTTTTATTTCATTAACTTTTTCAAAAAAAAGAATATTTTTTTCCTCTTGTGTATACATTTCCTTGTTGGATTGTATTGTGTAAACTCAAATGGATACAAAAAACCCTCATCAGCAATGTTAGAATTTCTCATTAAAATATACGTTATATGCGGTAAATTTACACTCGACTGCCATGAATAGACCATGAATAAGGGAAAAGCAGCGTTAGTTTTTTTTTGCAACACACATATAATACAAATCCCAATTTACTAGTACTCGTGAATATTTGCAAGTATAACATAAGTAAACAGGAATGCGGAATAGAAAAATGACTTTGTTTATTCCTTTCCATGCTCTACTAACTCTTTTCTATGGAAAGCAATTTCAAATAAATTTCATATCCTATGCCACTATTCTCTTGTGTATGTGTGTGTGTGTGTGTGAATGGTTCGTTGCACCGTTTTTCCTTTCCGATTTTTTTCCCATTCTTTCATTTATTATTATTATTATTACTATTATTCTTTATTCGCTTTAAAAATGTTCATCTACATTCATTCAGAAGGTCTTGGTTCTATGTTTTGCTTCGTTTTCTCATGGTACATCCTTGTAGATTGCTTTAAGCATATATTTAATATATATTTTTTTTATTTTTTTGTCCCCTATGAGTTTAGAAGGAATTTGAACAGAAGCAAAGAGCAAAATAAACGACAGGGAAAAACTGATGCAAACGAAGATAAATTTACTGTCGAAAGCTATATTGAATTGCATTTGCAAACTTGTACAAAAAAAAAAATGCTATTTTTATATTTCAAAATAAAAATTAAATAAATGCACAAGGAAAAACCAATTCCTGTGTTTGTGTGTGTATAATTTATTGTTGCATTACAATATCCCTTGTTTTTGTGACAAAACTCGAAGAAACAAGTTTTCATACCGGAAAATGGTTTGCCAAAACAACAAAAACAATAATGAATAATGACAGGAAGTCGATTCAAACATTTCTCTTGAAACGCAATTTCTCGTTTTCATCATCATTAATTATTGAAACATACGTAATGTAATGAGAAATTACATAATAAAAAAATATTTATTTTCTTTTACAGGTATCTTGTTGCTGGTAAATTAGCTAGGCCTTAAATTATATGATTTGATCTTAAAATGATATCATTTTAATATTAAAAGAAAAACATATTTTGACAGTTTATCGATTGTTTGTGGATTTAATGAAAAAAAACTTTGAAAAAATACATTTCCAACGTTACGATCTAACAAAAAAATATTTGTTAAATGAGATATTTTTTTACATCAACACGATAATTGAATTTTTTTTCATGCTTCAGTTCGTTTATTTATTTATTTTTTTCTTTTAAAAACAACAAAACACAAGTTTTGCAAAAATGAAGCAAGAAAAATAATGAAATTAACCACGAATGAGGAATTAAAAGTGCATTTTCATCGCTTTTAATCAATGTCACAAAATTGAGTCACAAAGAACGAAAATTTGTCAAATTCATCGAATTTTATCTTAGCTTAATATCGTTGTGTTTAATTTGTACGACTTTTAGCTGTAAATTTGATAATAATGAATTGGTGATTATTTTGTTTTTCCATTTAAAAATCATTATTGGTTAATCTTTAGTGCATTTCATAAGAAAAAAAGCGAGGTTGGGTTTTGTTAGAAATAGGATGATTTTAGATTGGGCTCTTGAGCCTCCAGAGCCTAAAAAACCGTTAAAATACGGTTAAAAATTAAAAAATTGCTTACTTTTTTTGTTGGATAGAGAAGTTTACTAAAATAAACTTTAACTTATTAGCTCTGAGATTAGCCTGAGCCTGAAAACGGTCAAAAGCCCAAAATGTCCGATTTTTTCGATGAAGCGAGTCCAATCGAAATGCACAATTCTTTATGTGTATCCAATCAAAATTCGTTTTTAATGATGGTCTCATAAAAAATAGTTTCTGAAGGGAAAACGGATCTCAAAAGCGTATTTTCCCTTTTTTATAAATCTATTTAGACAAAAAAAATCGGAATGTATGTTTATATAGAAATAAAACAAAGATAACAGAAAACATTCAGTGTAACTAAAAAAAAA
This sequence comes from Culicoides sonorensis, assembly GCA_900002565.1. Taxonomy (NCBI): domain Eukaryota; kingdom Metazoa; phylum Arthropoda; class Insecta; order Diptera; family Ceratopogonidae; genus Culicoides; species Culicoides sonorensis. The sequence continues at coordinate 302,531 of LN483523.1, read as the reverse complement.
TGGCATTAAAACCGAAAAATTGTACACAAATGGAAAGGCATTAATGTGTAAGATAAGCATCACAAACAGACACCCTCAAAACCTAACAAACACACAACATTTTTCTCTCTTATTTTATTTTCTCATTATTTCCATTATTATTTCATTTATTTATTTGCATATATTTTTTTGTTTGCTACAAATGCGTTTCATTCTTGTTATTTCTTGTATATATACAATGTCATGTTGATGATCGACTATTACCATAAATATACAAAGTCCTAATGCATACACCACACAACAAAAATAAAAAAAAATGGAAAAAAATAAAAACACATTCATTCATTCAATCGTGGTAGAACAGAAGAACAATAATTGAATGAATGCCAACTGAGCTAAAATAATTTTACAGATCATGAAACAATAATCAGAGATTCGCAAATTTTTCTGTTATTTATATCATTTATTTTGTGTGGAAAATCATTTAATTATATAGACCAACAATGATTATTATATGTGTATGTGATATGGATTGAAAAACAGCAAACAATCTGATTTACACATGGATTTAAATATATGATGACCACAATGAATATTAAGCGTCCAATATCCATCGGCAGTTGATTAGTCAAACGAGTGTCAATGTTAATTGTGATACAATATTTGAGGTTTTTTTTAGTATATGTGTATATTTTTTTGTATTGACATACAATGAATTTTAAGAGGAAGAGATTAATTTAATTGAATAGGATTCAGTTTTGTTTGATTATTAAATTTAATGTTGATCAGGAAGCATTCATTCGAAAAGAAAACAATTGAAATTAAATTTCATTTTAAAGGTTTCATTTAATTAACATTATTATTTATTTGGGTATGAAATCAATTCAAGAGGAAAATCACGCATTAAATTACAAGATAATTACTCGGAATTTGTAAGTGTGTGATATTCAAAAAAAAATTAAATTAAAAACCAGTCGTCTCCACTTGCGTTCGTGACATTTAAGTACAAAAAATTGTTTCTTACGATCTAATAATAACAAAATTATATTCAATTCACCATAAATATTAAAATAATAAAATGTTTAACACAACATATAATTTACCTTCATCCGTTTCTAATTTTAAAATTATATATATTTTATGCACATAATCAAAATTATTACAACTGCTTACTTCGCAGCACATAAAATTTTCTTTTTTTATTTGAAATTAAAGAGGTACCACACACGAAGAACAGAGAAATATACTTTATGATTATGTGTTCAACTTTATATTATTGTATATGAAAAATTACCAACATTAATGATCCACAAATTATATTTTTCACTAACTATGTGTGAGAAAGTGGGTGTTTTTTTTTCATTTCATATTGAATGTAAGTACAGTATAAAAACGTCATTTATAATTTTACTAACTTTGCATTTTTCAGCCTATTTGATTTTGTGTGTGTTTTTTTTTTCGTGGTTTAGTATCGAGGTATGTTATTTTTTATGCTTATGAAAATTTTCTTTTTTTTTAATTTAATAATGTTTATTTATTATTATGTGAGTTGATTATGAATATATTAACCTTTGCGTGTTACTTTGTGATTTTTAATTTTATTTTATAATGATTTTTATTATTTAAAAGGGTTTTTGTGGGTTTTTTCATGTTTTTGTATAATTTTATGAAAAAAAATATAAAATAGAGCCACAGTGCCAAACAAAAATTGAAATGAAATTTGCTTTTAATTCAAAATAAAACCACAAACCACTTTAAGAGGTTCTTATAATAAATGTTACCAAGCGATTTTGATTTTCAATTTTTTTTATCTTTGTCGCACTGTGAGCGAGCGTCAATTTTCCATTATTTAGCACTCTATTTTTCATTTTAATAGAATAATTAAAATTCTGTGTATAGCATTAATTGCAACATATTTCAAAAATGTTACATTATTATAATAATTTTTTTTATGTGAAATAATTATAACTTATAATCATCTTGAATTTAACTCAGCTTAAAAATTAAAAATAGTTAATTTTCACTTTTAATAGTAATAAAATAAAAAAAAAAATATGTTTCAGACGAATGCTCATAGTTGATTGCATAAATTAACATTCATTATTCAAAACAATAATTTTTTTTGAACATTTTCATTTCGTGTTTAAACGAGAGGAAGGAATTCTGTTTATTTCTTGTGTATAATTTGTTTAATTTTCTGTTATTTATTCAAATGCTCAACTTTAATCGTCATTAATAAAATAAAATAATTGGGGTGACGTAGTATCATATACAATTTTTCGTTGCCAATTGGCTATGAGAGTTCATTGTACATTCCATTTAATTCCATGGACATTTATCACAATAAAAAAGGCAAACATTTGCATACCATTTCATTTTATTCTCGTTTTCAATGATCACTGAATATGAATTGAAACGTTTTAAATTTTGAAAGGAAAAAATTATATAAATTACTCAAATATATAATTTTAACTTCCAACAAATTCAATTTTTCACACAAACTGTTATAACTGTTGAATTATTTCACTTTTTTTTCTGTCTCTTTTTTTTGTTTCTATTCCAAACGTTTTGTTTTTTTTTTCTATCTCAATAAAATAAGTAAAGCAATTCAGTTATGTCGAGTTTTAGTATCAAAATTCCCTTGTGATATTTTTTTCCATTAAAACTTGTTAGAAAATTATTACTTTTTTTCTGTTCCTGTACAATTTAAGTTAAAAGATGAACTTTTGCAACGATTTTTCTGTTTATTCATTTATATATATAATAAATTTTCTATGATGAAATTTTTGTTCAGATAGGGAAATACATATTAATGTTAGGTAAATGTGTGGAAAATCACTGATTTAAATAAATTTAATTTTGATTTTTCTTCCTTCTATTCATAGAGATTTTTTTTAACATAAATATTTATTTTCTAAGCAAAAGTTTTATTTGTAAATAATGTGCATAAAAGTTTGAAGAGTAGTTTTAAATTTCACTATTCATGATAAATCGTATATATTTTGTTTATTATATTCGAAAATGAAATATAATATAATAAAATTTTGCATTTTTTGTTTATAAATTTAATATTAATCCTTATTATCTCTTAATCAAAACTATTTTAATTTTGATATTTGATCCTCTTTACTTTTACTGAATGTATTGAAATAAAACACCAGGCGTTTCCATCTAATCACAATGAATTTTAATGAATCGAGACTGATTTTCAACTTAAATTAATAATTTTATATAAAATAAAAAATTACTTTAAATAAAAAACCAGGCGTCTTCATTAAAAACTTAAAAATTACAAATAACCAGCCGTTTTCATTATCAAACTCATTTTGTCAAAATTAACAGAAAAAGTTACAAATGGATATAGAAAATTCAATTAAATTACAGTTCGTTATCCTTTCTTTCAAATTACATTTATGACTAATATGAGAACAAAAATTAATAAAGACAGTTATCATAAAATTGTATTTAGACAATCACAATAAAATGGTTATATAAAAAAAAAATATCACATTTTCTTCATCTCTATATTTGATTAATGGAAATCTTCTTATATTTTTTTTCATTGTATTATGTTTCAATAGTAGCAAGATTAAATAATAACCGTAATACTATAAAAGTAATCTTGGCATGATTCATCTTCATGAGAAGCGTTTTGCTTTTGCCATTTTCTTTCTTGTTATTTGTTTTTCTTGTGATACTCAGCTTTCTATAATTTCATGAAAATTAATTGTGAGAACAATAAAAAATGACATTTTTTTGCTGTGTAAACTGATGGAAATGATGGAAATATTGTGGCTTTGAAATGACGAGCAAAATAAAAATAAAATAAAGCAAAAGGAAAATTCTTGGCACACTTGGTTGGAAGAAGACGAGAAAAAGAGTTTAAAAGAAATTTAGTTTTTTCTGTATAGGGTGTCAATATTTTTTGATTAAATAAAAGTCAAATGAAAAAAAATATTACATGTAAATGTCAAACAATCATTAAAATTTTGACATAAATTTCATTTAAGCTAAACCTATAATTAGTTTAAAATATCATTTTTTTTTTTAATTTTTTCACCCTAGTAGTTGAATCATTCAAATTCAAATAAATGATACTACTCTTGTGAGCATGACATTAAATAGTTTAATACAAGTAACAAAAAGTGAGAAAAAAGACAGAAACAGAACTCATTGTCATTTTTTCCCCATAACTTTCGAGTATAGTACAAAAAAAACAAAACGCCACATAAGAAATGAGATTTGAGATAAAACAAAAATTCTTTTACACGTACATTAAAGTTGTGACATTATAAAAATGATTTGACTTGTTGTTTGTTTGTCATTCGTCATTCTACGAGGCGTACGAAGGCAAAAGAGAGACAAGAATACTTTTTGTCGCATTTTCTATTCATTATGTGAAAATATTTTAAATAATTTTCTTTTGTATTCAATTTAAACTTTTTTTTCCAATTCTTATACAAAGCAAAATTGATAAGAACTTTCATTAATTGCAATTAAGAAAAAAATCAAAGTTTGCTTTCCTGATTCCATTTGAAAATTTAAAATTAAAAAAGTTTTTTAAGAAAAAAAATATATATAAAGTGTCAGAACATTTAATAATATCTGTCTTTTTCATCTTCCTTTTTAAAAGAATTATACGTTTGATGGGAAAAAGAGATATTTTATTTGATAACTTTGACAATAACTCGTTTTATGATAAAAAAAAGGCCGAAATTTACTTTTATTTTATTGTAATGTAATTTTGATCACAAAGTTCCAAATAAAAATAATTGTCCTTTTTAAGGACTTTGATATTTGATTTTGCAGGACATCTTCTTTCTTCAAAAATGGAAGTTAAGAGCACACGCACTTTGGATGAGTTTTAAATAGGACCCTAAATCCAAGAATCAAGTTCAGTTAGTCGAGAAGTCTTAAAAATGTAAACATATATTTATTTATTTTGTTCAGTGGTATCCCTCATTCTAAACAAATGTGACTCAATTTCATTTTTAGAAAATAAATTTATCAAAATACAACCTTGATAAATACATGTTTTTTCACATGTTTCCGACATTCTATTTCAATACACCTACACACACACACATTCAACGTATTGATTAATGGTCTGAGATCATTCGTAATGTTTAATGACTCGAATATAATTTGATTCTATTTCAAAAACGACTTCAAAGTTTTATAAAATTCTTCTGTCTTTGACTATGTAACTTGCGGGCTGGTTTTGAAATGTATATTGGCTGTTGAAAAGCGGAAAATAATTCAAGTGATAGATAGTGTGTGTGTGCTTATAGTGTGTATATAAAATAAAATAAAAAACACACACAACAAGATTAAACTGTATAAAGCTTGTAAAAAGAAAACTTTTTCCGTTTTCTTTGAAAATGTAAGGAAATTTCCATTATAAAAGTGTTTTTCTACTTTTTTTGTTTGAAAATGAGCTCACATGCTGTTTATTTTATGTCTTTTGAAGTAAATTATAAGCTTTTATCTTTCATGTACTTAATTCATAGTCTTTTTTTTCAATAAAAATTGTACACAGCACAGTTACATTTTAAAAGGGTTGCGTTAATCATGAGTGACATTCAGATTAATAGCAGTTTCATATTTTAATGGACATTTTATTGCGATAAAAGATTTTTTACTTTATTTCATATGTCTAATTTTACCAGTTTTCCTTGAAATTTCATTCCATATCATAATTTGATGCTTACCTGAAAAGATACAAAAAAAAATTCGATTAGTTCTCTTTTGTTTTCTTAGAAGGTTAAATAAAATTCAAAGATAATTTGATGAAAATTTGATTTTTTTCCATTTTGTATTTTTTTTCCTCCAGCTGTCTCAATAAATTATTATCATCGCATCACCCTTTAAATCATCCCGTTTTTCTTTAATGTGCAAAAAATTCTACTCTTTATTCAATCTCGTGGTTAGCATAACATGAAAGATTTATATCACACATTTCCGTAACAGTAACCAAAGATTCTTATTTTACACGAAGCACGAACTCAGTGTGTATTTAAAAAAAAATGAAGGAAAAAATGAATAGGAAATTTATTAACATAATACTTAGGCCAAAATGAATGTATCTTTTGCTCCCCTTTTTTTTTTAAAACAGGTAAAAAGTAATGAAAAAGAAAATGAGGAAAAAAAATATGAAAATGTTGAAAAAGAATAAATAATTTCATATCACTAAATAATTTATAGAAAATGTGAGTTCATCTTGTTTACTCGTCAAAGAAAAAAATTAAAGTTATGTTTCATGAAGAAAAAAATGATATGAAACGAGACGAAAATACATGTTTTTAATTTTTAGGTGAAAAATGTTAACTGTCTATCATATCTGAACTCGTAAATATTTCTCATTTTTTTTAAAGGGGTTTAAAAGAAGATATTTTATCTAGACATTCTTAAGTTCACTGGAGCAAATAAATTTCAAGTTCATTGTACTCTTACACAAACTTACATATTAACGCTAATTGTCTGTACGTGTCTGCTTTTTTTTGAAAATAATTAAGCAGGGAAGAGATTCGTTTTCTCCTTTTTTTAAAAAAAAAGGGAAAAGAAGCATAATTTTTTAATGAATGGGATAAACAAAGTATTTAAAAATGTTCTAGTTATTTGTTACCCTTTTATTTAAATAGGTACAGAGCGTGTTTCCTCTTGATTTTGAGTTATGTAGAAAATAAATAACAAAATTTAAGTAAATGCTTTAGCTTATGTGGGTTTTGCAAGTTAAACACTTTAAAGTCAATTAAAAATTGTGTCTGTTAAATTTATGGGAGAAACTTTTCTGGATTTAATGGAAAAAATACAAAAAATTCCTTGTATTCGTATTTTTACTACAATTTTTGTACACTCTAAGTTGGAAACACCCCGCAAAGAAACCCCGCATTATATGCATAGACTAAAAGAGTGCCCATAAAAATCGAAATAATAATCGAAATTACCAGGAAGTGCGTTAAAAATTGGATTCATCAAACACCTTGTAAGCGTCAATGGAAGATCTCCATCTGCGGACCAAGTCAATTTATATTGCGGATCGTTTTCAACTTACAGTGTAACAGTTTTCTCGTTATTAAGCACAATATCGAATTACTCAGAAGGATAATCTCATTCTTTTGTTATTGATTGTAACACAATTCAAACTTTTCATCAATAAATGATAATTTCCATACATTTTATCGTATTACAAAGTATAACAAGCAATCTAATTCTCAATAGGATCAAAACTGTGTATCAATATGTCAGATACAGGCCTTGAATATTAATGCATAAAAGGAAAATTATTCCCTTGTCAGATTAGAAAAGTTTGTTTCATCACCGATATTGATAACAAACTAAATTTCCTTACAACAGTATTTAATTTGTATCATCAGCTAAAAGTTTAAATAATAAAAGGAGACACAATACCTTTAATAATAACAATAACAATCATAAGAGAGAATAAATGACATAAACAGATAAATCGTAAAGTAAAGTAATAAAATGTTTCTATAAATAAAAATCATCTATACCGACTCGATTTCATTGAATTGAATTGAATTGTATCTTAAATAAGGCAAAAATGTGATGATGGTGATGATGATAATTTTTTTTTATTCATTCACACCACTGATTCATGGAAGAATGTAAAAATTGAATATAAGCAATCAAAGGATAAATAATACAAATGAAAAAAATTAATATAAAAGAGAAATCAAATCTATCACTCTTTATTACCATTATTTATCAGTTGTATCATCTGTGCTTCGATAATTTATATATTTTTTTCTTGGGTTCATTGCGATGGTGGACAGTTGTAGAATGATGATAATAATAAAATCAAACAAATAATCTTTTGTCACATGGAATTATGTTGTGATTTTATGTGTGTATTTATCTCTAAGACAAATTAGTGAAGAGGGTGCATCAATTCAGGATGGTGCGAAGCTCTGGTTCCCTTACACTTCGTAAAATGAGTATTGATGAATGTCGCGTTCAGACAAAACTGGATATATTGTTAAAATTTAAGGTTAGATTAGATATGTACAAGCTCCACCGCGGACCCCATGATCCTATTGTGTTCATACTACTTCAGCTGAAATTTCCATGGTAAGCGCCTTATATCAATGGTCTAACTGCGTGGAACCTACAATTTATACTGCCATCCGATCCAATCCCCTTCATGTTTCACTTAGCTTGAAAACTTGAGCACATATGAAACTCGAAAAAAAAAACACATTAATTTTCATGTCTGGGAACCCCCGTCCCAGGATTTTTACCCATCATACCAGCCACTTAACCTACTCAGTGAATGAGGTTGAAATTTGTCTTAAATTTTAAATAATTCGTGGGGCCTTTCGGATCAGGTCTAGTCAAAGAGTTAAAATAACCCATTTTCGCGTTGCATTGTGTTTAAAGTGTTAATTTTATTTAATTAAAAAAAAAAACTGACATGTAAAATCATCGACAGCCTATCTCGAAAAAAATTCATATCAAAACACCAAATAATCTCATTATCTTTTCTTTCCATCTTGTTTACCCCACAAAGACAATGTCAATAATTCCCATCATTAATTATGCTCAATTTTTCCATCTATTCGAATACAATTCTGAATTACAATTCACCGAAAATTGTTGTCCTTTTTATGTTTGTCTGTATAATTTATTAGCAGGAAAGAAAGAAAAAAAATTTCGTGATCGTTAAAATCCTTTTGTCTTATTAGTCTTATATATTTTTTTGTACCTTTTAACATACCGATTGCCCATTGCCTGCTTATAACATTATAAGACAGAAACACAGAAAAAAAACAACAGAAAAAAAATTGTTCATTACAATAATGTACGACTTATGACCGAAACATAATTTGATGTCGCTTTCAAATTCATCACATTCCTTTTTTTTCCTTTAACATTATTTTTTTGGGGTATAATTTGCTCTGTTATCAATATTAAAACTATGTGAATAAGAGAAATGAGTTAACGCGTGTGGCGGTTGATAATAAATTTTGCTGATAGCAATAAAAAACATGCGACAAAAATTGAAAGGAAAGGAGGAATATATAAGTATAAGTAAAACAAAAAAGAAATGCTAATCAAAAAATATAAAACAAAAAAAATATAAAAAAAGAAATGATGAAAGGAATTTGTTTTTCTTTACGGAGCTCGTATATTACAGTTGTGTAAAAATTCTGCGTTTGTGCTCGCATGTTTTTTGTATTCTATGAATTTCTTTGGAAATCAGAGTTATATGAGCACTTTTTGAGAGATTGTCTGTTCACGTCAAGTTTCATGACTCATATGCTCAACCCAAAACCAGTGAGAAACCAGTGGGAGACCAGTAGAAATTCGGTTTCTCACTGATACCCCACTGGTTTTGGGTTGACGGTGCGCTATGATAAAAATTAATCTACGTAACTGCATCAAAATGCGCTTGTAAATGGATTTCAAGGTCACCTTCTCCATGTCATAAGAGCAATAAAATAATAAGAATGAGGAGAATGATAAACGAATCGATCGTAAATTTATGCGTGATAATATTTTTTTACATTTGTCTTCTTTTTATGTGAAGAATTTTCTTTTTTATTCTCATTTCAAATTCTTCTATTTTTCATTTCATGGCGATATTCAAGCATTCAACTCATCTTGATGGACTGCTCTTTTCTCTCATCATTTCAAATAAATTCATAAGAGGAAAAAAAATATTGCTTATCAACCTGATCAATGTTCCTGTAAATGTTAAACCAACAAAAAAGGGTTCAATTTCATGTTTTTTTTTATCTCTCGTTATCATCATTATTTTCCCTTGAAACAGGAAACCATCAACTTCATATCGATAATAAACTTGTACTTGACTGAATCATCATCATACTGCTATGAAATTACTGCTGTTGAATTTTTGATGAAATAGCATTTTTTTTTTGGTTTAATCAATTTTTTGATTTTTCTTTTAACATAAATTTGCTCTCGCATTTCTTAATTTGAGTCATAAATCATGGATGAACAGTTTTCTTTTTTTTTGATTTTGTTGTTTTTTAAATGAAAGCAGGCTGGCGGATATGTTTTGATTGAAATTGACGTATAGAAGAAAAAAATAAGACAATAAAAAAGTGATGAAAAAAAATTTATTCGAAAAGAATTCACCCAAATTTCATCTGAATTACTTTCAATCAAACAAACAAAAAAATTGTATTAAATTTAAACGAATCTTGAACAACAAGTGTTTTTTTTTCTTGGATAGGATTTCAACAATCTTTCACTGTAATGTAATTTGACGTTAAGATCAAAGTTAGTTTAATATTTTTACGGGTGTCATTTCAAATAAAAATTATATTTCAGGTAGAAAATCTCTTGTAACTTCATGGCCAAGGTCAAATTCTATCCAATTCAGCAAAAAGAATTTTTCATTGAAAACTTGAAGAGACAGTAAAAAGATGATTTAACGTCTCTTGGAGAATTTCCAGACATGCTAAAGTCAAAAAACGCGAAATTAACAGTTTAGTGACTTTGAATATGAAAATAATTCCAGCTCGGGCAAAAATGATTTCCATCCCATAATTTTTTGTATCGAAATTCTTTCATGAAGCAGCATAATATTTCAAATCTGTCAATCAGTCTTTACATTAAACCGGAGTAGGATCAATAAGATGGTAACATAAATAAAAGACCAGTCAAATCAACAATAATAATAAAAATAATAAGTAAAGGAACGTTCGGTTGATTGCAATACAATGAACAAGACAAGTAAATTGGGGAAATGGAAAGGGAAATGAAAATTTTCAATACAATTGTTTTTTCGCTTTTATTTTCTTACGCTTTTTATGTTATCCTGCCTTTTATGATTATTATTTATTTATTTATTATTGTTCTGCTGGTAGTTATGGAAAAACGAAAAACTTAAGACAAGGAAATTTGTTGATATAACAAACGTCAGACAATTGAAAATTGTTTTAGAAAAGGTTTTTATTTGTAAGAACGTGGGAATATTAATTTGTTTATTTTGACTGGTTTCATAATTTGATATTCAATGTTTTCATTTAAATGAAATTTAAAGCTTTTCTTGTAATTTAACATTAATTTTTTTTTTACTTTCCTTTAAATTTAAAGTGACTGTTCTTTTCGAATGATTTGAAAGATGAAAGATAAGTTCATTTACATGATTTTAAGAATAATAATAAATAAAACATCATCGTTAGCCATTATAAAGTTAACTCATAAATTTTAATATAAAATTGAATTGAATGAATGATGACTGACGGATGTAAATAAATAAATAAGCAAAAAGAATCATAATAAAATATTACAAATTCACATAAATTATGTTTTATATTATTCTTAAATTGACTTGATATTTGAAGTGAATCCTTCTCATAAAAAATCTCCATTTTGACATACATTATACGATAATGTTCATTGTTCCGTATGAAAAAAAAGATAATTTTTCAAATTTTTTTTTGGAAATCAAACATAAATGATGTAAAAATTTAATGGTTCTTGGAAAATATAATACAAAAATTTCATATAAATTGACATTGATGTGTTTTGTTGTCCTTTTAATTCTAGGAAATGTTCTCTTAGAAAGAGTAAAATTAAATGGAAAGACATGCCTAAGGAAATTTATGAATTATAGTCTTCAAATACGTACTGGTTTCCAATTCAAAGATTTTGTAATGAGAACGCCTGGTTGTTTGTAAATTTTTCGTTTTCATTCAAATTTAAATTTATTAACTTTAAATTTAATAATGGAGACGACTGGCTTCTTGTATTTTATTAACTTATATAGTGATATGCCTGGTTATCTTTATATTTAAAATGAAGACGCCTTGTTCCTTGTAAATGTTGAACATAATAATGAGGACGTCTGGTTTTCTGTAATTTTTATCTTGTTATCATCTTCCAAGTTTTGGTGAGTACATTTTAGTTGAAAACCATAAATGAAATAATTAGAAGAAAATATTTTGACATCATTTCCAATAAGAAACCTTTTTGCAATCTTCGTTCATTCAAGAACATTATTCCATTTACACATCAAGTTATCATTTATTTTGATAAGTGCCCTTTTACCCTCTTGCTATTTTTATTTGTAAAAACTTAAAAAAAAAATATTAAATAATAAAAACGATCAATGTCAACACAATCATTTCCATTCCCATTTTTCTTTTGTAATTATGTTTATATTTGATTTCAATAAAAGTATGACTTGTGGATTCGATTCAGTTACATTTCAATTTGAACATTAAATATTATATTAAAAAGAAATATGAATAGAAAAAACTTTTTATAATCATTTTCAGAAAAAGCAAAAAAAAAAATATCATGATGGACAGACAGATAAAGAAAATGTTATAAAAACTTTATTTAAAATAATGGAAAAATATATTTTTAACAGGAAAAGAAATAAAAGACTCAATTTAATTTTTTTCCCATTTTTTTCAACAATTTAAATGTGATTTAAATAATCCTTATTTTTTCTTCCATAAAACATTCAATCCCGCTAAGATTATAATACAATCAAAATCTGGTATAAATATACATAATATTAATAATAAAACTGTTATAAAATTGAATATCATATAAAAAGAAAAAAAATAATTTGAAAAGGAAGTTAAAAAAATATTCAACAGTGTGAGAGAAAGTTTTAAACGAAACGCGTTCAATCATTCAAATTTGAATTATGAAATTGTTTTTTATTTCCTTTTACCTCTTTTTTTATTAACATTTCTATTTAAAAAGGATAAAAAAAATAATTATTCCAAGCATATGCCTATTATTATTTTTTTTATCTATCCATTAAAAGTCAATTCAATTTTTGATTGAAAAATGGTGACAAATTTGATAATTTCCATTTCCTTCCAATTTTAATATTACGTGTCTATCAATTTTTATTACTTTCCTATGTTAAATACAGCAAATCTAGGATACATATTTACCAAAAGTGTCACAAAATGTCACGTAAGCTTATGCACATATTTATTTTAGGTCAAGCTGCCTAACCTTAATTTAATATCTTGGTGCTCTTTGGTTTGTGATTTTATTTAACCAAAAATCGGGCTTAAGCAGGAAGTTTCTCATTTCCGCTTGAATATCAATCAGATACAAAAAAAAACAAAAACAAATATGTTGCCGATGTCGACATTCATGATGTAAGTAACCCATTTATTTATCTAAATAGACAAGGAAATGTAATATCTGAGAAAGTATCTTATTTTGCCTTTTCTGACACATACTTAAATATTCTGATTATTTTATCAAAAAATATGAAGTGAACCCTTTTCAAAAAGAAAAAAATCACATTATCAAAATAATAATAAAATGAAATAAAAAAGAACAGAAAAAAAATTTTAATTTTTGAAATTTTAATACGCATGTATGTGGAAAAAAATATTCATTTCATATTGTTTTTAAATTAGGGTTTCTCGTAATTTATAAGGAAATTTAGATAAAGAAAAATACAGAGATTTGTATCATTATTTAATTATGTGATTATTAGCCTTTTTTGGTTATTATTTCATAAATCACTGATTTCAATGGGTTTTTATTATAAAGGTTGTGCCCAGTACACATTTACAGTTAATATTAGATCGAATTCGGAGTCTCACAAGGGGCAGTGTAACACAACATCTGTGAAATAGCGCAATGATACGGTATTTTATGCCTCATTAAGATATGATAAAACTATAATGAGAGCTCTCGAACATTTTACGAACCAACTCAAAAGATACTTCACTTTATGGAAAAACTCTGTAAATCCAACTAAGTCACAGTAAATCTTTTTTACGAGAAGAAGAATTAAACAACTTCCTCATCGCAACCTTCGGATCTTTGACAATGACATACAATGAGAAGAAAGCTCTGTTGAGTATCTCGGAGCCATCATTGACAAACAATTAATATTCAAAGAACACACTCTACATGTACTGAAAATGGTTCACATTGCTATCAGAATATTGTATAGTTTCCTATCACGTAAGTCCAGACTGATGTAAGATTGTAAATTATTATTGTACAAAACAGCGATAAGACCCATCATCACATATGCAGCCCAGTAATCAATTGTATGGCATCTTTCCACAAAAAACACCTTCAAACTACTCAAAATAAAGAAATTAAGATGATTTTGAATGTTCCTCATCGTACATCAACTAATTCAATCCACGTAACAGCAAACATGGAAAAACTCGTAACTTTTATGAGTAAACTCGCAGATATTTTCTATAATAGACAATTATTATTATTAAAAATGAAATATGTACTGGGCCATACAAATGAACTGTCAAAAAAATTGAACAGAATCTGAACAGAAAAAAATCTTTTGATAAAACACCAGCTAAATGTGCACTAGGTCTTCCTTAAAAATTTTATAAACGATTGCATTTCAATCCACCTCACCATAAAATTCCGGATATGTTCACATTACTTCTGAAAAAAAAACTGTTCCACCTCTTTTATGTTCAGTGAGCTAGTTCACATATGAAATTTGTAATTATAATAAAACATCTTGAATTTCATGTAGTTGCCTGCCATTAAATTATGACTCTATGCGTTTATTTATTCAAGCAAACGGTCTCGTTTAACAGCTTTTTTTGTTTCAGTTTTTAACTTGAACCATAATAATAATATGAAATTATAATTATTATTATACTTTCTTTCATAATTATATTTTTTTTTGTCAGACAAATGTGTGTTAATTCTCATTCATATCAAGTTTAAGACTCGTTTTTGTTATAATTATAAATAAATGAAGAGTACACGTACTTAAATTTCGGTTATTATTACTGTGGAAAAATATTATGATAATTTTCAGGCTTTTAAATTAAACAAAGAGGGAAAAAAACTAACTAACAAAAATAAATAAAGAATAATAATGAATTGAAACAAAAGAACGAAAGAAAATAAAATATTTTAATTTAATGCCTGAAAACTAAATTGTGTATAATAGCCAACCGCCTTTTATATTAATGTTTTATGTTATTCATGTGGCATGGTAAAACACATGTACAATTTCACAACATTAATATTTATTTGTTCTAAAAGCAACTATTTAGTTAAATTATTCTTTTCTTTCTTGGTTTTTTGTTCTTTTATTTATTCAACTTATATTTTAATTTCTATGAACTTTGACGTGTTCGTTTGTTTTTTAGTTTAACTTCAACCTGAACGAAAAAATAAATGCAAATCATTATAACATACTTAATGTTCTGTTATTCAAATAAAACAACATCATATTTACAAGAATGAATGAAAAATTACATATTTATGAATATGAGTGAATTATTATTTAATAGTATAACAATTTATGCACATAACTTGAGTTGAGAGATGGAAAAAAATAAAATTTTTGATTCATCATAATGGAATTTTGAATAGATACAGTGGAATTTTAATGGCAACTCTTAATTTGAATGGTTTAGCAACTTTTTTACAAGACTGAAAGTGTATAAAACGATGCTCTTTCATTTGAGTAACCTTGTACTAAATGCAACCGCTTAACTCTCTCAACCTAAAACCAGTGGAAAACCATTGAAACTAGTGGGGCCAGTAGGAAACCAGACGGAGAACAGTAGATTCAATATACAAATCAATTCAAATTGGTGTCCAACTAGTTTTGGGTTTAGAGCGTACACATTTATGATCATATCTGATGAAAAAGGAACTAAATCTAGTGGAACAACATAAACAAAAAGAATCCCATATAGCCTATGCCCACTTTTTTGATAGAATTGTGATTGGGAAAGTACTCAACCATCGTGATACCACGCTTGGAGAATCCAACCATTGGTCGTGGATTCCTGAAGTTCCTGTTATTTTTCTAAAAGTGACATGTCATCGAAAACTACCTCATAATACCGTAACCGGGATAATCTTCACTTAAGTCCATTAATCTTGTTGAAATTGAATAAAATCCCATTTCACATACCTTCCACGTATTCCTTATCTGCTCACACCCGTAATTTAACTCAGAAAATTCATATTTATTACATTTACAAATAAACCCATAAGTGATGTTATTATCTTAACTTAACGACCGCCACCACCACCACCAAAATAATCTAACTTTAACAAATAAATGTTAAGCATATTCACAAATTCAATATATCTTATTTATCGGTATCATCATATCACATTTATTGCTATCCTTCAGAGACACAATAATACAAATCAATATACATATCTAGAAGATTTTCAATAAACCATCTATTATTATGATACTGCGTAATTCACTTATGTGTGTGTGTGTGTGTGTTGATGTGTAGTGTGATATCCCTTTCGTTTTATTGTTGGCATGTTTTTTTTTGCTCTGTGAAATATTGGGTGATGATGAAATTTTTTGTTTTCTCTGTATCAGACAACAATATTGACAGAACGATACGAGAATGATGACGACAACAATATCTGTAGCCTTAACTTGATATTTAGTTCATGTAGTTGTTGTTGTTGCTTCGCATGAAATTTCACATTAAATTTATTTATTTTTCGTGTGTGTGGTATATAATAAAAAAAAAACATATAAAGTGTAGTATTACCAAAATGCGACAATAAATGTATAATAATAATAATGTGCTAAAATTTGAAAATAAAATTGACAAAGCGATAAACAACATGAATCCATCTATGTACATTTTATGTATATAATTTAGTTGAATAAGCAAATAGCCTATAGGAAAATAATAAAAATACAAATTTAACAAGAACAAAAATACAAGTAAAATAAAAATATAATTTTCAATATAAAAAGAACATAATTTACTCTTCTGTTTTATGAGAATGCTACCCTCTTGACTACTTGTCTCTTCTAGAACAAGGAAATACAAAAAATATTGGAATAAAAATAGCACGTTTTTTATATCAAGTGAATATTTTTTTATTGTTATTTTCATAAACTTTGTATTCAAAAAACAAAGCTAAAATACAAACGATAAGGATCAAAAGCATATCGGAATCGGGTATAAATGAGAAAAAAAATTGTGTGTGGAGATGAATTTTAAAATAAAATGAAAATAATAATAAAAAATCGATTCGTTTTAGTTTAATACTGTATTTTAAAATTTAAGTGAGAAAATAAATTGCTTTATAATTTTATTTTATTTCTTTTCATGATTAATTTTTTATATGGTTTTATTCTTCTTGAGAAAACAAGCAAATTAAGATAATTAATAATAATATACAATAATAAAACACAAAAGAGCATTATTTGAACATATTTTTAACACTTTTCCTTACTTGCATTACCATTTTTTTGTGAAATTTGAGTGAAAAATCCTCTCAAACAGAACCACGAAAATCTTTCACAGAAATATTCCAGATATTTGAATGCATTGTATGAAAAAAAAAAAACATTTCATTGAACTCTTCTCATTTTTAACAGAAAAAAAAAAATTATATCGAATTGCAAAGCGTTCAAAAGAAAAAAAACAATAAGAAAATTTCAAGTTCATATGAGTATATAGAAGAATTCTGAGAATTGAATATCAAAGAGTATCATGTAACATATGAATATTTGATATTCATTCATTCGCCTCTGAATTTTTTTTCTTATATGTAAATGTCAAAGATATGAAAAAACAACAAAGAATTCATTGAATGATTATTAAATATTTTCGAGACATGATTGTGGGTTCAAGGTTTTTACAAGTATAACTTACGCCCGAATACTCACATTCTTCACTAAAATTGATTTTAGTTAACATCATTTTAGTCTAAAATCAATTTTAATAATAGTATACTCACATAATTTAAAATCGATTTTAACTAAAATTAATTTTAATTTTTTAACATCATTTGTTTTCATTGAAAATCATTCCAATATATTTTTTATTGTTGTATGTTAACAAAAATTTGATTTTTTATGAATTTAAACCATAAAAATATGGAAGAAACAACGACAAAAATTAAAAATATCAAAACAAGTTACAATTTACTTCTGCTAAAATGTGCAAGAAAAATTATCAAAGAAATAAAAGAAGTTATGACGAGCAATATACAACTTAGCATGAAATAACTATGAATTTGAATACTAGTAATTTGCCCCCTCGTTTCCAAGAATTGATATAGCTGATATTTTTATAAAATTTTACTCATTGAAATTGTTTTTAGCCCAAAAAATCAATTAAAAAATATAAATAACTCCTATCATATACCGAACTTTAAAAAATTGCATTAGATAAATTTGATTCTTCTGATCATATTTCCACTCACTTTATTGTGCGTTGTTCTATTTAAAAAAAAAGAATTCAAATTACCTTAATTTTTTTTGTGTTGTGTTATATAGAACAAGCGACAATAACATACAAAACCGATCACATTTTTCATAATATTTTAAATTTATAATTTTTTTGATTTTTGAGTAAATACATTTTTTACTACTTTATAAGTTCAATAAATTAATTTTTGAAATATAAAAATTTGCCTCCTTTTCATACAAATAATCAACTAAAATCAATTTTAAATAATTAAAACGCTCTTTTTCCCATTTTAAATATTTCCTTAAAATCGATTCTAAACTGCATTGTAAATGATGTGAGTATATCAGTTTTTGCTAAAATCGATTTTAATTTTAGCTAAAACGATTTTAGTGATGTGAGTATTCGGGCGTTACATTTTTTTATTGAATATCATTGACATAAGTAAAAATTTCAATTGAATCTATTGAAGTTCAAACGATCATACGACCCATCATCCTTTTCCTCTACAATTTTTCGATGTGGCCTAGGCTTATCATTGAAATTCAAATGATCATACTCATTTTCATCTTTCACAGTAACAGATGTTTCTTCATGGTAATCATCTGGATCTTGTCCTGAATTTGATGGCACAGTAGCAACGGTATCAGGTCCATCATTATCATAATCTGGTGGATCATAGTAAACTTCCGGTTGATCGTCATACGGTGAACGTGATTTTTTTAAATACCAAATTCCTATTCCGAGAACTCCGAGGAATAAACATAAACTAACAATTATAATTACAGTTGTTAATCCGACCACATCATGTGAAGACGTCAAAGCTGATATCCTTTGCATTGAAGCGTTTTTTCTAAGATTCATCAGATTCTCCCATTTTTGCTCGTCATCGAAACATTTTCCTGAAACGTCTACTTTTGTAATATGTCCAGCTAACGTTTCTTGAATAGTTTTTTGTCGATCACATAAAAATTCATTGTTCACAAGGACAATATCTTCAATATTCGGCACATTGATCAAAAGATTATTTTCATCAAGGTCAGCCAGGTAATTATCAGACATATAAAGTCGTTTTAAATTACTCAATTTATTGATAAATTTAATTTCTGTTAATTGATTCTCACCTACATTTAACCACAATAGCTTTGATGTTGTATTAAACAAATTTTCATGTAAGTCAAATAAACTGTTATTTTTGAAACTAACTTTCATTAAATTAACATTATTTTTGAATAAATTTGCATCAATGTGGTGTAAATGATTGTTAAAGAGCCAAACCTCACCTAAATTTGTATTCCAATCAAAAATATTCGAAGGCAGGACAGTCAATTTGTTGTTACTCAAGGAAACTTCCTGTAAATTCGTACAATTTTTAAATGTATTTGATTCAACAGACACAAGGCCAATGTATTCAGCGTAGAATCGTAACACGAAATGGAGGGTGTCACAAATGTTTGAAACTAAAACCTCAATTTTTGATTGTTGAAATACAACCCAAGTAATTTCCTCTACATTTTTGTGTGGAATGGGAGAAAAAGTCTTGTTTGATGATGTTGCAATGATATTTTTGAGGACACATTGATTTGGATTGTAAGCTCCTTCAATGCAATTATAAGAAGGAATTTGACAGAAAATAACTTGAATGAATTGTAAAAGTAGAATGAGAGTTTGGAACATGGCACGATATTTTGCCATGTTTTTATGATGAATATTTTTTAGCAACTGAGTCAATTTTCATAATGAAATTTTAATACTAGGGTTATAATTGTAATTTTTTTTTTAATCATTTAACTTTACTCATACGGAAGGACGTGCATGATTAATTTTGATAACGGTAGAACATTGAAGATTATGGAAATTTAATTGTGATTATTTTGTTTGCGGCTTCCGGTAACTTGAGTAATGTTGAGTCTTGGAATATTCTCTACATCTTTATCTCACATCACTTTTACCTAAAACTTTTAAAATTATGATGAATCCCATTAAAAAATTGTTTTTTGTAATTTCCCGTGGTCAACGTAATGTTTTCGGGTGTAGGTTCCAGATCAGGTTCTTCCATGTCTTTCCAGTGACTAATCAAAAACCACTGAGGTAAGAAATTTCATTTGAGTCAAAATCAAGGAGTTTTCAAAGTCCGTATATGAAATTTTGTGGTTTTTGAGATGTAGAAACACACTGATTTTGCAGTGACAAAACCCATTTAGATAACGTCTCTCATTGTCATTTGTTTTTTTCAATTCAAATCAGATTACATTGCACCACTTTCTTATCATATAATATCAGCTTATCAGGGAGCTCGTTGACCGAGTGGATTAAGTGACTGGTATGATTGGTAAGAATCCTGTGTCGGGGGTCCCAATTCAGTCCCGGACATCTAAATTAATTCGTGTTTTTCGAGTTCCAAATGTGCTCAAGTTTTACTTATAATACATAAAAATCCTAATGGGATTTTAGGGGCGCTGAGTGAAAACTGAGGGCGACTGGATCGGATGACAGTTTAAATTGAAGATCCCACGTGGTTAGTCCAAGGCGCTAACTATGGAAGCCTCGGTTGAAATAGTATGAACACAATAAGACCATTGGATCCACCGCGCGCCGTGGAGCTAGTTCATATCTAATCTATCTAATATCAGCTTCATAAATTGTTATTTTTCACCATATGCTCAGAAATATTTCATTATTATTTTATCCTTTTCTTCAAGACAATTATAAATATTTTACTTTATTTATTGCTTTTTTCATTATCTCAATCTCAAATATTTATATTCAATTTTGTTGCAATCTTGCATTTAGATTATTTTCTTCTTTTGTTGCAGACGTGAATATTTTAGACTTAACTTTATCACAAAGACAAAGAGGTATTTCATAGTTTCAATGGAATTTTATTCAAAGGAAAACAATAGCAAAGTTTTTATAAATGTAAACTTTAGAAAAATAAATATAAACATGAAATTCAAAAAATTTAAGAGCAGCTGAGAGCTTAAACCATAAAAAATAATAATAAAATGAGAAATTTAATTCATCGCTTGATTCAAATTCAATATAAAATATCATCAAAGCATAATTGAAAATAATTTTAAATATTCCTCAAAGACAATGTGCTGTGACAAAGCAAGGAATTTCATAAATTTAATTCTTTACGCAAATATTATTTGAAAATCGATTTAATTGAATTTCATCACTCTGCTTCACTGCTGCAATTTCATTCAAAGATTCTAAGCGATGTTTTTTTTTTAAATTACCTCCCATTTTAAACCCACTCCATTTAATATTAAAACCCATTAAAATAAATTGTGGTAAATCTAATTATTTACATACATTACATATGAATATATTCATACTATAGTTTCATTTAACATACATGTCTTTAAGTATTTGCACCCTGATAAACTGATAGGAGAAAATGTTAATAATAATATTAGTTTTACATAAAAAAAAATATATTTCATGTTTTTCAAGAGAGGAAATGTTATGATCAAACAAATAAGCCTAAAGTCTTTTGATATCCGTCTTAGAATATATTCCATATACAAATTTTATGTATCGTGTCCTTAAAGTAAATGTTAGTTTATCTATTAAGGGCAATCGATAATACTCTAAACGATATTTGTTGGTGATACAACATGAGAAATATTGGGAATTATGTATTTTTATGTTTTTTAGTGTAGTTTAGTTACATATATCGGAAATAGTTTTATTTTTATGTCGTTTTACTCTTTTTTGTTCAATGAAAAATAATAAAATCACCAGATCCCCAGGCAAAACTAGACCAAAAATGTACACAAATGACTTGTACGGATGATCTGAATAAACATTTTTTTTCTTCTTATTCTTATTCATTTCATGATGCTATGACTGTAAGACGTTAAAATAAGAAAAAAAAATACGACAAGTAAAAATGTCTCAGTTGTCACTGTTATTCACAATTTTTTTTCCATTCCAACTCTTAATAGAACAGCATGACGTTCAATGAATATCCAATAAAGTTACAAATAATTCATCGATAAATTGTAGGTTTGTTAAAAGAAATTTGTTCCACTTTTTCTCTTTGTATCACTTTATTTATGATGGTGAGATTCCGTTAAATTCATTTTACAGTCAATGTTCCTTACCAAATCAAGTAGGGACTTAACAAGGACAAAAAGGAAATGCGCTTAGTCATTTATTCCTTTAAACAATTTAGCAGACAATTTTCTTGATATATGTCAAACTAAAAGCAGAATTTTTGTCTTCTATTCTCTTTATTTGGTTCATCCTTGAATCACATTGTATCTAAACATAGTATCATTCATTATTTTGTTTCAAGATTCATGTTCATACGAAATCAGACCAAAACAACAAAAAAAGACACACACACATATATTTGGTATAAAATAGGATATTTATATGCCATTTCATGTAAATAAATGTGTTGTGGCTGACTTTATTTTTATATTTATTGTCTTTCTACACATTAATCTACGTTTTTTTTTTGTTCTTGTTTTTCTGCTCATTTTGTAGTGAAGTATCAAAAAATGTAGGGTTAAGTGAAGGGAAGATCCAAATATTTTGAGATTAAGAGGAGAAAGATGTAAATTCGATATGGTTTGTTGGTGTAAATAAATCAACTAACAAAATTACTTTCATTTTATTTTTATTATTATATTATCATAATGATGTAATGTAAATTCAAAATAAGACATTCACTTTTCAAGTTTCTTTGAAAAAATGGAATGTCATCATATCACATGTATCGTATAATTTTAAGTCTTGCTTGTATTGATTTTTGTAAGGGAAAGTCCTCTTATTATATTTTATAATGGACACGCCAGGTCATTTAAAAATAATTATTCAAATTCATCAATAAGGCTATTTCTTTTGATTTAATGTCATTTTTTCAATGGAAACGCCTGGTTTTTATTATTCTTTGTAAACTGTCATAATGGAAACGTGTAGCCTTTTGCATTTCTTGGAAAATTTCCATAATAGTAACGCCTGGCTTTTTTTTGCAACTGTCATAAAGAAATCGTTTGACTTTTCGTATTTTAAGGAAAATTTTCTAATTCAACACTGGTTTAATATCATATCATGATAAAGAATCTGCTTAATAAACTAAAAAATCTCATTTCAAGTATTATATGAGTATGATATGAGTGTGAATTTTAATCCTTTTCGATGAACTGATACAACGTTAATGGCAATGTGGTTTCCATTATTTTGTGTGAATATTTTCTTATCTCAAATCTCATATTAATTAAAATGATATAAGTAGATTTTGTGAATTAGTTTTAAATTTCATTAGAAAATTTATTTTATAGAAGCATGTTTTAGATTAATTATTTGATGTGGTTTTAAAAGTGAAGACAAATAAATTTTAATGAGACTCATGTCAGTACTTATTAAATGTTTTTACTTTAATTTTCACTTAAAAATGTTTCAATTGGAACCACACACACGCGCTAAGAATGCTGAACAATTGTTTTTTTTAACATAGAAATCCAGACAAATGATAGTCATTCATGTAAAAATTCATTAAATATTAAATTTAAAGCCCAACTTCTATAAAAAATCAATAAAATATGTATTCAGGGTATTACAGGGATCGAATACATATCATAAATTTTAAAAATAGCTTTTGATAAAGACATTTCAATTGACCTTGACAAAGCATTTTGATTAAAAGTCACCATCGATTAACCAAAACCATAAGTCAAAACAACAGAGAAAAAAAATAAGAAAATGATGTTATTTCCTTTTTACGGTTATATTACATTGCCATCATGTTTTCATAGAACATCCTTGCCTCAAGCCTACATCAATAAGAAAAACATTTATACAAGACCAATACACTTAAAGACTCATTTGTAGCATAAATTGTATTTTCCTGATAATATCAAGCGCTAAATTATTTACCACATTGTACAATTTCTATTGAGAAAAAAAAGGACTTTTTGTAATAAATAAAGAACATTAAAGATAAAATACACAACATTTTTGGTTTATGTTTGCCCTTAAGTAAGTTATCTGAAATTGAAATCGATTTTTACTCTATTTTATCCTCAAAATGGATGAGTTACTTCAAATTGTACGTAAATTCACAATTAATGAAAGTGTTGCAGTACCATTTTTTATTTCTTTTAAATTTTGAATTGGTTTTGAATATTAATTTTATGAATTTTGTATACAAAACCACAAAACTCAATTGTATTTACATAAATAATCTAGAATAACGTCTTTTTGTCTGATGCTGTAAAATTTATGTGCTTGTTAATAATGAGGACACATAAGGACACACATTTATCATCGTTTTCTATGTAAAATAATTCCATTTCATAAAACTTTAAGACACAAAATATTCTGTCATTTAATGCCATGTACACACACTTACACACACATAAAACCAAACATTCAATTCCATACGCATCCCAAGCAAATTGTAGCAAAGTCATTGAGACAAAAATTCAATTCATTAGTATTCATATAAAATAATCTGAAATATTACAAGTAGAATGTATTTTATATGTAAATATTACTTAAAACATATATAATAAAAAATATACATTTTTAATGTTAACAGAATGAGACTGGGCACTTTTTTTCAACAAATTTACTCTGAATATCATTTAGTGTGGTTTAATGTTTAAAATACACAACAAAATAATCGCAAAAAATTTTAATTAAATTTGTTTCAATAAGCACATTACATTAAAATGATACGAAAAATCACATTCACTGGTGATCACTTAAATTATGTGAAAAAATCTGAAACTTTTGTTGTATCATAAATTTTGTATAAATAACCGTTAATTATTTCAAGGCAAACGTAGACAAAGGCGCATTTTTCATGCAAATTGTGGTCAAAAATGAATTAAAAGCAAAAAAAAGGTTTTGGATTATGAGTTCCGAGAATGAGCAAATATTATGAATGAATGAAAAATTGAATGTAGAAAAAGGACGAAGGAGCAGCAGATGTTATTTTATGTTATTTTTTAGCTTAATGTATGATGTTTAGATATGTGGTTTAACTTTTAGTTTTTCAGCATTACAGTAATAATGTATTAGAAAAATACTATGAAAAGTGTGTGTTGATGAATGGCAAACCAAGATTATTTTAGTTTTATTAAAATTGTGGTGAAAAATGTTGCAACTTTCATTATATTTAAAAGCAAGTAATTTAATTTTTTTTGTAAAAATAATCAAATATAAAACATTCTGGTTTAAAGAGAAAACATTAGTGTTTTGGATTTGTACATTTTTTTTTGAAACTGATTTACTTTGAATGTGCATTTACGATGTTAAAGAAAATTAATTTTGTTTGCATATTTTTTCTTTGGAAAATTTTTAATTAAAAATGTATTTTATTGAGCATGGCCATCAGTGTGCTCATTTTCAGTCCGCCCAGGCTTAAACTTATATTTAACCTTGAAAATTAAATTGAGTTTATAAAGTTTAATGTCCCAAGTGAGATTGGCAACCATTGTACCATTCAATTTGAGATTTTGATGATAACTTGAAAAAGTCATACGTAATTTTGCAAAAGAGACAATTTTTCTTCACCAGTCACTAAAAACTTCACTCTAACTAGAATAAATCTTTTCCCATCAAAAAAATACTTAGCTAAACACACTTTTAAATCCATCCAAGCAAAGTGTCTACATTATATCAAATTTCTTGCTCAAACACTCCCTTTCATAAAGGTTCCTTCTATTCACCATCTGGCATATAGCCAACAAAGTATTTGTCGCCTTGCACATTTATTTGCATTTTTTTTACCCTGCACTTTTTTCCTCGCATTCCATTAATAGTTTAGATTAAATTTTAAAGAGAGTAACAAAAAACTCCCTGAAATAATAATAAAAATAATTCAATGCAACAACAAAAAAATTCCATTATACATTTTTTCACAGAATCCTGACACAAAAATTTATCTATACAAAAGAATAAAGAAGAAAGGACTGAAGTATTAACCTAATTTATCATTCGCTGCATTTATTACCCCGGTTAGAGTTGGCACATTTTACATTCAATATTGATCAATTTGAGAGCTCTCAATTGATATTGAGTACAATGTAAATATAAACTTTAAATAGCTCTAACTATTTTGTATTCCATTAAAAATGTGTATTTTTTTTTTACATTTAAAGGTATGGAACACAACAAAATTGCAGTTAAGAGGAACTATAATAAAAAACGGGTATCAATATACACTCAAATGCATAATAAATCAAGTACTTTGTGGTATAAATTATGCAATAATAAAAAACTATTTTTATTTTTTTTACTTCTTTGGAATTTTATTGAATTTATATTATGGTGAAGTGGGTAAAGAAAAATGTGTTTAAAGGAAATTAAAATAAACTTGAACTGTGCTATTATAATAATAATATTGATAATAGGAATTTTTTTTATAGGTTTTTAAATGGTATGGTATCATATTTAACCCATTAACCGCCTCTCCTAGATCCCGTTGAGATATATAAAAATCCTTTTAAGGCTTAATTACTATTGGTATTTATATGATTTTAGTGCAAAAAAAAATTTCCTAGGAAAAGCGAATTTTCCACACGAAGGTGGTCGAAAAATCGACCAACGGCGGAAACCATTGTCAGTTGTATTAAAATAAAATGTATGAGAATTTTTTGAAAAATTTGGAAATCAAATTGATTTGCTTATATATTTTAATCGTTTTAGCTAATATTTTGATAGACATTCACTATTTTTGGTTTTTTAAAAATATTTTTATATAAAAATTACTTTTTTAGGTCATTATGATAAGAAGAAGAGCATTTAGTATGCAAATATATATTGCATTTGATGCACATAAAAATTGTATGCACAACTGTATTTGTTTTCAGAAGATTCTTGCACGTTATGTTTACGCTCATTTAAATTTGGATATGCTTGAACCTTTTCGCTAACATCATCATGGTCCTCATTGATCTGGTCATCGTTTTGAGTGTATTTTAGAGGACTCGTGCACAATTCACTTCTGAGCTCTAACTGAACTAAGGGCTTATTGCCCTCAAAGTCTGTAACTTGAAATAGGCCATCCAATTCAGGGGTTTAATCCCACGTTGTCCCATTGCAAATGAATATTTTTGTGATGTTCTTTGAATGTCTCATTTGTTTTAAATGTAAACATAAATTATAATTTTGACAACACTTTCCGCCGTTGGTCGATTTTTCGACCATCTAAGTTTTCTTTAAAAATTTGATATAATAGTCGTATTTTTTTTACTGTATTAAAACATTTTTTACTTTTTTGAAGCTTTTACTACAAAATTATTCAAATATTGATGATTTTTATGAAATTAATGTAGAAGAAATATTTATTTCAAAAAAGGTCTAAAAAACATGCCTTCACAAAATGGAATATTTTGACTATAAAAACAAAAAAAAAATTCAATTCAACTAAAAAAAGTCATAAAAAAGGCTTCTAGCTACAATATTGTACAAAAAAAAATTTAAAATGTTAATAACATCATAGAATAATATTAAGCTAAAGTTGCTGGTCGAAAAATCGACCAGCGGCGGTTAATGGGTTAATATAGATTACAGTCAACTGTGATTTATGCGAAAATTATTTTCAATTTTTTACTTAATTTCACATCGTAAATTTAAAATCCATTAAAAATATCAAAAATATTGTTGATTTACTTTGTTTTTGAAAGTCATTTACATTTGAAATAAATGAAATGAACAGATGACACACAAAACGTAACAAATATTTTCGGAAAAGTATAAAAAATATACAATAATAACAATTAAGTGAGAGAACCACATTCCTTAGCTAATGTTTTAATTAATACAATCAAAACAAATCAACAATGCGCAACAGAAAACACAACTTTTTTTTGTTATTTTCTGTTAAAATCTTTTTATCTGTTCTTTTAACGCATTTCTCGTGGATTTGAAAAAAATGCGATTATTGTGGGTACACATGACTTCCGTCTGACTGTGTCTGTCAATTTTCCAAAACGGCAGAATTTTCTTAAATGGCAGAATTTTTGCCAAAATCGCCAAAAAAAATTTAAAATGGATGAACGTTTCAATGTTTTTAAACAGTTTCAAAATGGCTGAGTTTTCAAACCTTTCAAAAAACATCCGCCATTTTGAAATTTTATTATAACAAAATCAAGAAATTTGAAAAAGTCGGACTTTTTGGGCTGTTTCCAGGCTCTGGAGCCTAATCTCTGAGCCCAATGCCTGAGCTCAAAGTTAATGAAATAAATTTCATTTTTGTAAACTTCTCTTGCTATCAAAAAAAAAATCATCAATTTTTTTAAAAATTCTTAACCGTTTTATTCTTAACGGTTTTTTAGGCTCTGGAGGCTCTAGAGCCCAATCTCCAACCGATTACTCCGATGGACCATTCCGGAGTTTTGGATGGAAGAGACCTACAGTTTTACTCATTTACGGAGTGACGGCGGACAAACCATCTGTAACAATGCATTTTTTCTTACGAAATGCACTAAAAACCGACCAAAATCGCAGAATTCTGAAAAATGCTGGAAATTGCAGATTAAAAACTTACACTGACGCAAATACTTAGAGCAAACAGACATCAGCAGGCTCGTCAAGTTTGCCTTTCAAAAGCTAATAGCAAAAGATAAAAATTTTACGAAAGTAGGGTTAGGTTTTAGGTTTTACAAGGGCACCACTGCGGTCTCACAGAGTCCTATTGTGGTCTCCTCGAATGCCTAATTGAAAGTAATGCTTTCTAGTAGTTCAAGGTATTTGTTAAGAAAATATGAGACCAAATCAAAATGACATCGAAAGCAAAAGTTTTTTCAAATAAAACCTAAAAAATTTCGAACAAAAACCTCTAAATGCACTTAAATGATTTTAGTTTGATCAAACTTTTTCATTTTCATTTAGATTAAATGTAGCACTTGTAAAATAAAATTTTGTTCTTGTTTTTTTATTTTATTATTTTATTTTATGCGTAAAACATTATTATTGTTGAATGTATACCAACAAGTACAAAACGATGACGGTAAATGTAAAATATAAACTCGTTAAACACATTAAAATCAATTTTTCTTTTGGTTTCTTCGCCTTTTTTTATTATTGTTATTTAAATTTTTGTTTCTTTTTCAACTGTTAATTTAATCACACAATTTTAATTGGCCTGTTTATTTTTATGTTTACGGTTTTTTTCCTCTTTTTTTCATTAAAAACGCCTACATTTTAACAATCAAATTTGTTGGTAATTTCATCTTCAATTTTTATTTTATTTTATTTATTCAAAATACGGTTTTCGACAATGAACAATATGAAAGGAAGAAATTTAATAAAAAAAACATGGAACGCAATGATTGAAATAGTGAAATTTTTTATGATATTACTTCCGAGTGAAATCATTTTTTTATTTTCTTCTTTTTAAGGGTACAAAAAATGTCTGCTTAAAGATGATTTTGATTATTTTTAGGCATCACAGTAATAATAATTGATTAGGGAAAGAAAAACAATAGGACACGCGAAAAAAATTATTTAACCATGAAGACATTTCCTTGGCAATTTTATTTATAAATTTCTACCAATTACGATCAAACTTTGTGAAGCATCTGTGAAGACATTTTTTTTATATACATTAATTAAAAGAATGCCAACGCAGATTTCTTTCAATGAAATGATAAAATGAAAATAATAAGTAATTAGAGTTGATTTCACAAATAATAATTAATCAAGTGGAAATAAGAAGCGTATTGTTTTATTGTTATTTTATTTCATTTAAAAAGCATTTGAAAATCATTGTCTCGGAACAAAGTGGAAAGTGGTATGAAGAAAATCTCTCAGCATGATTGTTATTTTTATCGCTTGATTTTCATTGTTTTAATTTTTTTTCTTTCACCTTTTCATCGAAAAAAAGTGATTTATTATTTGAACGAGACGACAATGGTAGTGTCAGACGACAAATACAGAACAATTTATTTTTATTTTTAAAACAAATGTGTTTCGGATGGGTAATAATAAGTTAAATACATATGAAAAATGTAGATATTTTTATGTTCAATCTGATACAATAAACAACAATAAAATAATCGATGTATCGTTTATTACCGGTGAATCTATATTTCATTTTTTTATTGTTGCTCCGACATGAAAAAAAGCATAAGATGGAATGAGTCGGCTATTAAATTGTGATTTGTATTCAAATAACATTCATATTCAATGAAAATCAGGGAATTTTATTGAAAAAATCAAGATTTTTCGACTGTTAAGTAGCATCTGATGAAATGGCTTTACCTTGTTCCTGCTGGTGTCTCACTATTTCGAAATGGAGACGCCTGGTTATTTTTAAAATATTAAAAAAAAATTAGCATAGGAACACCAACAAAAAGCACTAAGCAAAGAGAGGCATTTGAATATTTTATTTGATATTTAATATGCTTTTTATTAATACTAAGGCTATACAGTTGTAAATATTTGAACACCTACATTGACTGAAAATGGCAAGAGTTACTTTGCATTCGTGGAAAACATGAAAGACGACAAAAATATAATAAACCTACACGAATTGTCACACTGAACATCAATTTTAATGAGTTCACGGTTAGAAGAAAACGTGCCGCTGGAGTGCCGCATTTAGTGCCGCTAGCGGCACTAAAGTGCCGGAGCGCGGCACTATACGGCACTTGATTGCGGCACTACTTTTTTATCGAATTTTTGTCTTAAAACTAAGGTTTTGATAATTAGAAAAGGCTTAAAGCTCATACTTTTTTCAAGAAAAATTATTATTTTTTGAAAAACCCCATGTTTCCGAATATTTTTCAAAAAAACAAATTTAAAAAAAATTTAAAAAAAAAAAAATTTTTTTTGCTTTTTATTTTTTGTGCGCTCAAAATGATTTTTTTCGAGTTTATTAATTTCACTTCAACTTTCTATGGTCTTTAAACATTTATTTCAATAAAAATCTGAATTTTAAGACAAAAATTTTATACAAATTTAGTGCCGCAGTAGTGCCGCAAGTAGTGCCGCAAGTAGTGCCGGAGTAGTGCCTGAGCAGTGCCGCTAGCGGCACTGTTTGCGGCACGTTTTCTTCTAACCGTGTATGAGGATGGAGAGAATACAAAAAGACCCACATTTTTACTTGAAAACTTCTGAAAAAAATCGGAAAACTCAAAAAACCCTTAAAAATCGTCATTTGTTTAACAAAAATTTCCCATTTTTCAACAATTTTTCACACTCTCTTAAAAGCTTTTACGTAAATGCACACCCTAAAAGACGTTCGAAGCAGGAAATTGAAATCGCTTTACAAATGATTCTATTGCGATGTTTTAAGGATGCACTTTAAGTTGAAACACCACGCACGGCAACCCTCACCCTACTTAGCTCTTGTGCGCGGGTGTAGTTCCATCAGAGGGTAGCCAGGTCACTTGCTAAGAAAAAATTCATTCATTTTCAATCATTTTTCATTTTGGCGCAATTAGCGTTGGCAAATATGGCACATTTGGCACGTTTAACCCTTGGCGCAATTTGCTTTTGGCGAATCTGGCAAATTTGGCGCATTTGGCGTTTAGCAAATCTGGCGTTTGACAGTTTTGGCGTTTGTCGTATTTTAGTGAATTTGGCATTTGGTGAATTTGAACCTGACCAACCCCTGGGTGCCATTGTGAAGTTCTTTTCTGAATAAGCACATTTCCGTATGGAAAATTTTTCCGACGACCTTATAATTTTTGAAAACCGTGATATTATATAAACCCGAAAAATCGCTTAAATTCCGAAATTTTCTGTAATTTCGAATATATTTAAAATTCTGCGAAATTTGAAGTTTCCGGTTTTTTCAGCGTTATTTTTGACAATAACGCCAGACAACATTCAATAAAAAAAATAACTCCGCAATCACTCCGTAAGCGCAAAGTAAAGCATTACGTATGCGAGGTAACTCGCTAAGCACTGCGATGTATTTTGCGGGGCGTTTTCAACTTATAGTGCGGACGGACGTCATTCTAGTCCTAATAATACATTTTACCTTGAAAACACAAAAATATCAACCAAAAATTGTTAAGATGAGAAAAGTTTGATAAAAAAAAATAATAACTTCTAGGATTTTTAATTCAAGCTCAAGATAAGATGACGTGATTATGATAATTATTTGGTTGATTCCATTTTATTTTCTTCTATCACTACACTGAGTATAATTATAAATTTGATGTTAATTCAATTATTTAATAGTTTCATGAAATTTACTGCAATCAAATAGCAAGTAATAGAAAATGCTTATTTGTTATGTAATTAAATCAACATTTATTAATAATTATGCTATTTCTCCAAGTAATTACCCTCCAGAAACTTAGTCATTCAAACATAATTTCAAAATTTCCACATTAATTCAAATGTAATAAATCTTTTAATGTTACTACTTTTAATATATAAATTCTTTTTTCTTCTTTATATTGTTAAACCGTCACTTTTATATTAATTTGAACCATGCAAAGGTGATATTTAAATGCACGCATACAATGTTGTAATGTGTCGCCTATTTCTTGTCTTTCATTCCCCTTTAATTGCCAACTTTAACTTTTTCTTTAGCACCTCAATATATGTGTTTTTTCTTTGTCAAGTCCCGTATTGTTTTGATTCTATTTGCATGATAAAAAGTATTTTGCTGTCGCACCACAATGACGATTATCCTTGTCATGTAAATTTTTATATACACTTTGCACTGTATTTGTATCGTTGCTTTATAATAGAAAATTAACGAAAGAGGTAAAAACCTGAAAAATGTTTGTATATTTTTAGAAAAGACATTAATTCGTTTATTGTCTTTATTTTGTAAAAGGAATTTGTCTTTAAATACAAGCGAAAAAGAAAATTAGTCTTAAACAATATAATTAAGATACCTAAGGACATTATTAAAAGTAAATTCAAAATAGGGAATTAATACTTTTCTTTCTTTTTTGGTTTACGTTAAAAACGATAATAATAATATTAGTATATAAGTAAACGCAAAAAATTTATTAAGCAGCAAGAAAAAAGGAACATAATCATTATCTCTCCAAGACTCCCCTAAAACGAAATAATTATTAACTTGTTCGTCTTATACAATAAAAGCTAACATTAAAAATAGGACACCTTGAAATTTTATCACAAAAAAAAATATACTTTGATAGGTTTCTATGATATTTAATGTTATTATTAAGTAGCACCATGATATCGCCTTTGGCTATTAATCCACATCAATTTTATGTTATCTCTCTTACAGAAGATAAAGCAAAATTTTGTTATCATAAGTGTGGGTGTCAAGTATAATTATTTATTAGGAAAAAAATAAGATTAGATATTTTAAGAGTAAAATTTTGTTGGATATGGTGACAACTTTTTCGAATAATGAAAAATTTTTTAAAACAATTGTGCCTTATTTGGACTAAGTGAATTAAAATACTTATTCTGGCCCGATTAGGGTGCGACTGCTCTAGAATGAAAGTATAAAAGAGAAGATCCACCTTAAGGCTAGATTGGGAATTCGTTGACCGAGTTGGTTAAGTGCCTAGTATAATTGGTAAGAATCCACTAGACTGAAGTTATCAACGACCTCATCAACGACCTTGGCAGCCTCGGGGATATAATTTTTAAGGCTCTCTAGACCATGGGTTTCCATAAGGAGCGCAGCGTAAAAATCTAAAATTTCAAAAATTTATATCTTCTAAACTACAAGTGCTAGAGGCTTCATCCAGGGCTTATTTTTGTCCGAAAAATCCCTAGTTTTTTATTATCATTCTAAGAAAAACCGGAACCGTACACGTCAATTGGTAAAACTCAAGGTAAGTACGTCTGTAGTTATCATTTATTTGTCATTCATATATTGTGCAGCATCGTTAAATTATCAAGTTGGTGAAAAAGTTTTGAAACCATTGTTAATTAAAAGCATGGCGAAGCTTAAGGATTTTCAGATTGACTTACAAAAAGTTGACATCACTCAACTGATTCAATCAATTCCATTATCGAGGAATACAACTATGAATCGAACCAAAGATATTTCTAACGACCTTCACCAACAGACGATGGAAGATATTAAAAATTCAAAAATCGGTCATGCGTTTTAATCCGACGCCTCAACAGATATACAGCAACTGGTGGCCTTTGCTCGTTAAATTTGTGATTTAAATTTAACGTTTATTGAGACTCGTCTTTGAAGAAGGTTGTTGTCTCTTTTATGTCAAGGATAATTGAGACTCTTTTATTTTTATAATATTTGGATTGGACTACCAATATTTTTTCTTTTATTTTAAATTATATTCTTCTCTGTTGCTTCAATCCACACTGCAGCTACTATCTGATATTGCGAATTACAATATTAAACGTTGGTTTTATATTTAGTTCAATGAGTTATACTAAGTTAATTAAAGTTAACAAACGAACTTAATTATGTTCTATTTTTTTATTTTGATTCCAATATTATTGAAACTTTATGACTTTGTTAGGAGTCATAAAAAGATAATTTAGCAATCACGGTTCGCCAGAATACTTTTAGCGCCCACCATAAAAACTGTAAATGCAGCATTGTCAGGCATGTCGAGGAGGTTCATAATCCAAAATATTAAAATCCTGCATTGGCAAAAAAAAAGTTAGAGCGATTTTTGTGTTTTTCCCTTTTATTTCCTTGTTTCTGATAAACTCTTCTACTTAAAAATTGAGTTTTCATAAGAAAATATTTGATTCCAATGTACACTATATTCAGCAAAAATGTAGGTATTGATTATAGCTAAAAATTCTTCTCGGGAGTCAATTAACAATGTAGTGCACAAATATAGTTTTGCATGCAAAAACATTGAAATTTGAAGAAAACCCGTATTTTGCGGTCATTTTTCACAAAATCTCATGATTTTCGTAGGGATTTCGGGTATACTTTGTTCAGCAAAATTGAAGCTCCTATTCAGAGGTACAACTTTTTCATACATCACTTTGTCTGTTTTCATACAAATATTTCGACATTTTTAATCAAAATCGAGAAAATGTTGCAGACATCTCTGTTCAAGTAAGGATAATATTTTATCATTACTTCTGCAGAAATAATAGAAAAATTCGTTCGGTAATCAAAATTCGCGGATTTTTTTTTGATTTGAGTATTTTTAAATTTCAGTTAATGCATCTTTTGGGAGGTTACTTAAAAGTGTGTCACAAAACTGGTCAAATTCTTTATATCTTCTTAAAACGCGTGATATTCTGCAGTTAAATCACTCAAGTTTCTTTTCCCGAAATCTGTCTCACATTTTTTTTTCATATTAATTCTTGTTCAAGTTTAAAATTATGAATTTATGAATGAACAATACCTTAAACATAATTGCAATCATTGCGTATCAAAACATAATCTTTAAGACTAAAGACATTAGACACAATGTTCTGTAAAACTATTGCGATTAGTATTGAAAAGCCAGTGTCTGTGCGTGTTGAAATGAGCATCTAATTTTATTTTGTTAAAAAAGTCGAAATATTTGTATGAAAACAGACAAAGTGATGTATGAAAAAGTTGTACCTCTGAATAGGAGCTTCAATTTTGCTGAACAAAGTATACCCGAAATCCCTACGAAACTCATGAGATTTTGTGAAAAATGACCGCAAAATACGGGTTTTCTTCAAATTTCAATGTTTTTGCATGCAAAACTATATTTGTGCACTACATTGTTTATTGACTCCCGAGAAGAATTTTTAGCTATAATCAATACCTACATTTTTGCTGAATATAGTGTACATTGGAATCAAATATTTTCTTATGAAAACTCAATTTTTAAGTAGAAGAGTTTATCAGAAACAAGGAAATAAAAGGGAAAAACACAAAAATCGCTCTAACTTTTTGTTTTGCCAACGCAGGATTTTAATATTCTGGATTATGAACCTCCTCGACATGCCTGACAATGCTGCATTTACAGTTTTTATGGTGGGCGCTAAAAGTATTCTGGCGAACCGTGTAACAGTAACTACTTAGGTATGAAGTATATGGAGGTCTGAGAGATGAAATTCTTTTCTTAAAACCTGTGGGAATATATGCGAACGCGGAAAACACAATCTCGGAATTTTATGCTGAAAATGAGTTGGATATGGAAACAATATTTGACAACACATCAGACGCATGTCCCGTTAATGTTGGAGTAAAAACTGGAGTTAACGTCAGAAGTAAAAAAAATAAAATTTCTCAACTTTTTTAGTGACTTTTAACAGATTATTTTTTTTTTGTACTACAACAGACACTAACAAAAAAATCTTCGAAGCTGCCAAGATCGTTGATAACTTCAGCTTAGTTAAGAATCAGGAGGTTCCAATCCAGTTACGAATATAAAAATTAATGAGTGCGTTTCGAATGTTTTCAAGTTCTACTCTGAATACATAAAAGATATTCTGGTATGTTTAGGAGCGCTGAATGAGCCTTGAGGGCGACTGGGTCGGATGAGAGAACAAATTGTTGAACCGACGTGGATAGCCCATAGATATGATGATGATGTACGGGTATACTCACCTCAGGCTCTATTGTTTTGGGCTTTTTGTGGACTGTCTTACGACTTACTCAAGATTATACTCACTCTTTACAATGCTAATTCCTTTCAATAAGTCATAAATTACATGAAGTTTTAATTTAATTTAATTTGATTATTATTTTTTTCAAAGGCGCTTACTCTCAAATTTGAAAGTGAAATCAATCTTAATCCAAATTCAGTGAAAATTGATACTCAATCATCAAAATCTGAAGAGTTAAAACTTTTAAATTAAAATATTAGAAGTATCAAATTATTTTGAGCCATTAACTTACAAAGTTGTAAAATTTTCAAACAAATTGTTTGTTCAAGAGAAGTTTAAAGACTTTTTCAATTTCTCTTGATTATTTAATGTACTCTTAATACACAGCCAATCTCTTTTTTTTATCATATAATTTTAATATAGTTAAAATAAAATGTAATAAATTGCATGAATAAAAAATATTGAAATGAATGCGAAGAAGAATCATTGAAACTTTGTTTAAAATAAATATTTTTCTTTTCAAAAATAAAACATTATGAAATACCTTTTCTGTTGCTTATTTATATTATTTTATCACTCTTTAGAATACACAAATATGTGTGTGCGTGTTACATTGAAAAGTTAAAATAAATATAAATGCTACAATACAAAAAAAATATATATAAATAAACTTTTGCAAAAAAATAAGAGCAAAAAAAACAGCATTACAAAAGTTTTTCTTCAAATTTCACATTGAAACGTTGTTGAATGTTTTCATATCTGTTAAAAGTTTTTCCATATTTGAGTAAATATTAGATCAATTTATATATTTCAAATGTTTAAACAAATATATTTATTACATCACGAGGAACTCAATTGATATTCATGCTCATCATTTTTAGTGCATTTTGTAAGAAAAAAGGCACTATTACAGACGGTTAGTCCGCCGTCGCTCTGTTTGTCCGTTTGTCTGTAGGTTTGACACTGATTTCTATCCATAACTCCGGATTGGTCCATGGGGGCGAGGTCAGACTTTTTATTTTAAACTCGTTGGCTATGACTTTGAACTTATGGATTGGGCTCCAGAGCCTGAAAACCGTTAAAAAATTTTAATAATTGCTTTTTTTTGTTGGAAAAAGAGGCTTACTAATATGAACTATAATTCATTAACTTCAAGATCGGGCTCAAGAATTGGGCTTAGGGAATGGGCTCCAGGGCCTTCAGAGCCTGAAAAACGCTTAAAAGCTCAAAATTCCAAATTTTCGAAATTTTCAAAATGTTCGATCTTTCAGAAATTTTTTATTAAATTTTTTTGAAATTATGATTTGAAATAAAAAAATCAAAATGGCGAAATTAATTGAATTTAATTTAAATTTATGGGCAATTTTTCAAAATGCCGAAATTTTTCTGAAATTTTTTGAAAAATTCAGCCATTTTGAAAATTTTTAAAAATTCCGAAAACTTAAAAAACTTATAAAACTTAATAATATTCAATGACACGAGTCCATTGAAATGCACTTTTTGAATCGCCCAGTGGTAAGAATTTTTTTTTTGCAAATGTGATTTATTTTAAGAATATAGAAAAAATTGTAACTGTCAAGCTCGAGCAATGAAATAAATGATTAAATTCAGAAAAAATGATTAAATTTCAGATTCTAGCAAAAATTGGATATCCGAACCACTGAACAAAAATTATAAAAAAAAATTGAACAATGCAGTTTATTCGCTAAATTGAACCCTATAAACTGGGCTCAAATATGAAAAACAATATGTTCTTGAAACTCAAAAAGTTTCGATCAAGATTTGTTGAATATTCACGCATATTAACTTACTTTCTGTGTATTTTTTTTTATTTTTAAATAACAACAAGGAAAAAAATATGAAAAATAAAACTGGTACATTATAAATTGTCTCTATAAGGTATCTTCTTCAGTTGAGTTGGCTCAGTTTCCTCTATATATAAACTTCAAACTTATTTAAGTGCTTTTTTAGTAAAATTGATAAAGTTTTTCATCGCGAGTATTCGCTTGTAATAATTTGAATATAAAAGTTTCTTTTTCACTCTTGCACATATATTTTATTTAAATACGTGTCGTTTCTTGTAAAAATAACATCTAACTTAGCACTTCCTTGAAGACTGTTCCGCGTATGTCTGCCATCATCTTCATTTTATTATTAGTAAGTTTTTTTTCTACTTGCACAAGATTCGATCATATTTCATAACAATCATAAATACACACAGCGATAGTATAGGGAAACAGCTTATGAAAATGATGATGATACAAAAGTTTTCTTTTTATACATGAATATGCGCTAACTTTTTCCTTAACTGGAAGAATTATGGCTGTCTAGAGAAATTTTAACAAGTAGATTTAAAATACAAAAAAAGTAAAATCAAACTTTAACATATTGAATATTATATTTGTTAATATGCCTGAAACTAAATTGTTGTGTCAGGTCTTTATTTTAATATTTTTTTCCAAAAATCAAAAATAATTTCTTGATAATTCATTTTTTATTTAAAGTGTAAACAAAGCAG
Organism: Culicoides sonorensis; assembly: GCA_900002565.1. Lineage (NCBI taxonomy): Eukaryota > Metazoa > Arthropoda > Insecta > Diptera > Ceratopogonidae > Culicoides > Culicoides sonorensis. The sequence continues at coordinate 263,441 of LN483523.1, read as the reverse complement.
TTTTCTTTATGGGACTTAAAAGCAAATTTCTAAGATGCAAAATATAATTTAACTTTCTCGTGTGAGAAAAAAAAACAATTAAAAGTTTTTTAATATTTTTTGTGCATTTCAATGGAAAAAATTATCATAGCACTTTATTGACATTTCTTTAACAAAATTAAGACAATATTTTTTAGCGTAATATCGCCAATCATTGAAAAATGTCGCTAATCATTGAAAAACTGTCGCCAATCATTGAAAAATGTCGCCAAACATTGAAAAATGTCGGTAATCATTTAAAAAAATCCCTTTAATACAAAATGGCCGACTGTAAAAGTGATATAAGAACCAAAAAATTATATTTTCACCTTATTAACGGTAAAACTCAAATTTGAAGCCTTTTTTGATTAAATTTGCGAGTTCTTTATTTTTATGATCAATTAAACGATCAACTGCAGCCTTTTCGGCACTTTTCAGAATGCCCATATTGCAAAATGCCCACCGTCTATCACTCAAAATAAGTTAAATGAAAATATTATTTGAAACAAAATAAACAATTTAATCAACTAAAACACTCAATTTATTTTTGTTAGCTTAATTGATTATGTAAAATAAATAAATATTTCACCCTGTAGCAGTGCTATTGCGTTTGTTCAATTTTTCACTCAAATCTGTAAACAGTTATTTTTTGTTATAATTATAATTGAAAATAAATGTACTGAAATTTCACATTACAACTAATTTTTATTTCCTGATAATCAAAATAATCACTCATCATGTGCCATTCATTAAAACCAAAATTTTTATTAACATGGTCATCAACAAATTTTCACTTAAAAAATTGGCTTAAAAAATACTAACTAGTAAAATGTTTTCAAGTTGATGATACATTTTTTTTTCAAAATAATAATGTTTGCATCAAATTTGGTCAAAAACTTTTACCACCATCTAAAATTTGGCCTCCATTGTATATTATATGAATTATATTGGTTGATGGTGCACCACGAGGATTTCTGTATGGATATTGAAAATAAATTGACTATACATTTATTTTTATTTATCTTATTTTTTTGTGTATGTTTATATTTTATGGTATCAGTATATTGACTCGTTTTTTTTTGTATTGTTAGTGATTTCAATTTAGTCAAATTGATTGGAAAATATTGTGTTTTAAGTGATTTAGCGAAAATTCAACACTTTGTTCAATGATGTTTTTTTTTGTATGGGAACAAAATAGATTATGATGATGATGATGATGATAATTGATAAAATAATAATATAACAGTGTTTTGTAAATTTAAATGAATTTATTCATAATCAGATTAAATCGTTACGCAAGAGCCATAATAATTTGGATTTTGCTCGTTACAATTGCGATCTTGTTGTCTTTGAATTTATTTTTTTTTTGTTGAATTTTCGGTTGAGTAAAATTTACATAAAATCATTTCGATTCTCACCTGGCTGGTAAGAAAATTAAGTTAATCTTCGTGACCTTCTCCCTGAAAAAAATTAGAAATTCTAACCACTGGGCGGTTTAGAAAAGTGTATTTTTATGGGCCTCGTTTCATTGATTAAAATTACAGGGATACATTTTGATTTCGGATGACAATAAGGTCCACCCTCCAGCTTACACGCTTACTATGAAAACTTCAGAAGTATGAATACTAAATAAGACCCCTTGGAACCGTTATGAAGCCTTACACGCCCTTTCATGCCTCCACCACAATATTTAATGGGACACCTAAAATTTTTACATTAAATCATAAAAGTAAAACACGTATTCCAAGAATTGCACATTTTACAGCAGAACTACAACGTTTCATGTGTAATACTCAAAATTCTCTTGACAATCAATAAAACAAATAGGATTTATATTTGTTGTAAAATGCATTTATATTAGAATACTTTTTTTATTATTATTGTTTTGTGTTATTATTATTATGCCTTGCATATATGAAGGTTTATGAACTTTCAAGTCCCAATTGTAGTAAAAATTTTTATTGAAATTGAAATCGTGCATCGATAAGCAAAGTACAACATAATTTTTATTCTATTTGTTTTTCACTTCTGTAAATAAGGAGATTAATAAAAATTTTATTTAATTCAAAAAAAATATCTTTAATCACCAGTAAATCTATTTGAATTGACTTCATATATCCATAAGGGTTTTTAATCTTAAATCAATATTATTGAATGTCTCATATAAATATAATTTCTGTCAATTTATTCCACATTTTTATCCATAATCGACATAAAATTTCATTTTTACAACAAACAATTGAATTATATTTGATATTCTACTTTGGAAACTTCAAATGTGCAAAACTAAAAGTATGGATAAGTGGATTGATGTAAATTTTTATCATACATGATTTCACTTAGTAAATATAAATAAATAAAAGGGATATTTGACTGAAGTAGTGATATATCGGATGAATTTTACTGTATTTTGAAGGAAAATGCATTTTTTATGAGCATTTGGCTTATTGTTTGTCCGATCCTTATCTTAAAATATGAAATTTATTTAAAAATCACAGTTTTTGGGAAAATATCGTATTTTGGGCTTAATATTTTTTGTTGATCACGTCGGGCATTTTGTGAAATTTAAATGACTGGACGGTTTAGAAAAGTGCATTTCGATGTGTTTCGTTTCATTGAATATAATTATAATTTATTCTTATTTCAATCGGAAAATTTTGAGAGATGCGCCATTTTAAAAATTTGTAAAAATTTCGCCATTATGAAAATTTGAAAAATGGCGACTGACAAAGTTCGCCATTTTGAAAAAACCGCCATTTTAAACTTTCCGTAATTTTGAATTTTTTGAAAAATTCCGCAATTTTGAATCTCGTTCAAAAACCGCCATTTTGAAATTGTTTGAAAAAAAACGAAAATAAATAAAAATGAAAAAATTGGACTTTTGGGCTTTGACCGATTTCAGACTCTGGAGCCTAATCCCTAAGCCCAATCCAAACAAATTATTAATTTTTTTAAATTTTTAACCGTTTTTAACGGGTTTTTAGGCTTTGGAGGCTCTGGAGCTTAATCCATGAGTCCAATCTCAAAACTAATGTGTTTTGACAAATCCTTATGACCTCTTTTATCGTATAAAAACTTTCCCGATCTCGCTCCGATGGACCTGAAACAGTGACGGGGTGACGGTAGACAAACCGTCTGCAATAGTGCATTTTTGCATACGAAATGGACTAAAAATAATCTTTATGAGCCCTCTTAAGCTATAGAAATATAAAATTTGTGAATCTGTGATGACCCTTAGCAAAATTTTAAAGCTGAAATTGTTAGCGTACCCGTAAGTCATTGGAACACTTGACCTGTTTTTACAACCTCAGTCAGTTTGATCTTGTTCATTATTCCATGAAACTTTTATTTATAAATTTCTGTTTTTTTTTTTATTTATGAAAACTCTTTATAAAGCGTTAATGTAAGTCAACTAAAAAACAAAATGCAGAAAAATAATAATCAAAGAACTTGTTTACTTTGCAAAATAAACTTAATTATTATTAGTGAACTTTTGTTGAATGGAGAAACGCGTAAAATAAGAAAAAAAGTGAAATAAAAATTTTCTTTACACTTTTATTAAGAATGCACAAAGTGAATTCATTTTATGAAAAAAGGTTAACATCATGCTCACTACAAACAAAATAGCGTAATCTAACATGATTGCCACTTTAAAATGCATTCTCTGTGACCTTTCTTTAATATTGCTTGACACGACTTCAATATGACTTTGTGATAAAAATATATGAAACAAGAGGCATGAAAAATAATGTTTTACATTAAAAATTTTGCCATTTTGAATTACAATGTTAAATTTACTAGACTGAATATGAATTGTACTGAAATCGAGTAAAAGTAAAAGTGCTCTCCCTGTAATTTAGCTAAAATTGAAGTTATTAAAAAGTTATTTTCCCATATTGAGCATGGATAAGTCAATGCCACGTGATGCTTTTAGTGTGGTTTTCACAGTAAATTTAGCATAAGTATGATTTTTTGAATCATGTAACGACATTTCCCATTTGTGATCTCCTTGTGGTAAGATGAATTTGAAAGAATTGAAAAGTAAATTGATGTAATCATCAGCCGAAATATTTAAATGAGTTATTCCAGGTCTAAAAGGACATGGATGAAAGAACTGAGGACGAATCCCTTTGATTGCAGTAATCACAAATATTTTGAATTTATTTTCATCTGTAGCATTTTTCCCAAAGAGGTCACAAATATCTTTAAAAAAAATAACTATAATGGTAAAGAAATTTCAAAAAATAATAACAATAAATTTACCCACTGTAAAGTCAAACAAATATTGTCTGTATCTTAATCCAAATTTATAGAACAGCTGTACATTCATTAAAATATCCTCCATACGTTTTGCGATTGTGTAATTACAAAGAAGTAATCCCAATTTTCCACGAACTGCTTTAAGTTTACAAGAACCATTAACAAAAGTTTCATTATCAAAAAAACACTCCAAACTGGTTAACTTGTAACTTCCTTTCTAGTAAATGTGAATAAAATGTTATTTTAATTTAAAGTGTGTTTAAAAAAAGACGTGACCTTATTGTTTTGTTCGGGTTGTTGCATTGAAATTACAATGAAGAATACAAAAATTGTTGAAATTAATAAAATTTGCGTCATGTTTGAGTAAAATTTCCATCACTTCTGATTTATTTAATTTTTTTTACCGGAAAAGGTGTAAAATAATATCCACTAAATTGCTGCATCATTATGATTAAATTAATCGGTAGCTATTAAATTTGGCAAAATTAGAATCAAAGTACTGAGCAATGAGCAGACACCTTGGTCGATTAGATTATAGTGCTTATTAAACAATTATAGAGTAAAAAACAATAACAAGTGTACATGAATAATTCATTATTGAAGCATGATTTCTAGCCAGTATATCTAGATGTTAATCTTGATCGAACACCTTTTTAACTTAGCTGCAAAATTAAGAGCTCGAAACAATCAATTACAAAAATTAGTAAACAACTTATGGGGAGCACAAGCACATTGCCCCAGAATTTCTTCTTTAGCGCTGGTCTATTCCACTGCAGAATATTGTTCATCAACTTGGCCAAACAGCTCTCATGTCAGGAATATTGATACTCAATCGAAAACTACAATACGAGTTATAATTGCTAAGAGAGATCAACAGAATTTACGTACTGAACATGGTCGCTGTAATTTTATGATGCACAAATGGATATTCATTTGTAGCCCAATTTGTGTGTGTGTGCTGCAGAACAACAAACAATGATGCAAATCCTCAATGATTCAAGCGGTGAATAGTGCAGTGATAAACATCATCCTAAAAACGGACCCATAATACACCTAAAAGTAATATAGAAGAAAATTTTTGAAGCAAACTTAATGTTCTGCATCCTGTTGGCGTTAGACGTACCTTTTGAATGATGCACAAAAAAGGACCATGGACACAAAATCCAATAATCTTAGAAATACACATACTTTTTTATATAGCCAGTGTATTACCATTCTTATTCTTGATCTTGAGAAAGAACAATCAATTTAAAATAAATTTATTTGGAAATACTCTCAAAGTAACTTAAAGTAAAGTATTAGCAGTACACTATAGAAAACTTCATAATGCCAAAAACAATAACGGAAGTTCAAAAAAAAATCACAGTCTAAAAAATCTAATGAGTTGAAGTAAGTTAAGTTTATCAACTTCAAAAATACAAGTTTTCGAAATGTGAACATAAAAACATAAAACAAGCGAAAAAATTAGAATCTGAAACTTGTACAATTTGTAATAATGAGTGTCTTGTTAAAAATTAAAGAAAATATTGCTGTTGACTAGAACAAAAATTGTACAAGTTTCAGATTCTAATTTTTTCGCTTGTTTTATGTTTTTATGTTCACATTTCGAAAACTTGTATGTTTGAAGTTAATAAACTTCACTTATTTCAGTTCATTAGATTTTGGACTGTGATTTTTATTTATTGTTTTTGAGTGTTGATTAAGATTCCTAACACTCAAAACAAGCAATACATAAAGCACATTCCTTTAAGAGATGAATGTGATGTGAATGAAAATTTTATGTTGTATGAAAAAATTTTTTCCTGTACAATTTAGATATTGGGTGTTTTAGGCAAAGTTGTTCAGAATCATAAGAAGAAAATTTTGGCATAAAAATTTTCCATTTTCCCGGAAAATTTTGGAATTTTCCACCTGGTCACCCTATTTTTTTGTATGGACACTCTATATTTTTTTGATGCATAAACATTCCCACACTGAATACGAACATAAGTCTAGAACGTACTTTGGGTCTCAGATGAACCGTTCGGACGTTACAGAGGTTCCAAAAAAAAGGAGCGACTGCAATATAAAACTTGTAAAAAAGAAACGCGAGTATATGCAAGATCAGCGAAACAACCCTGTATATACAGAGCGTGAAAAAGCTCGCAAAGCCATAGCATTTCGACTTAGAAGAAGTGATTCACAATACAGACAAACAGAAGAAGCTCGAAATACTACCAGTAACAATCTACGAAGGTGTGTTCCAGAATACAGGATGTAGAACATTAAGTTTGCTTCATTTTTTTGTCTTGTTTTGTTCTACGTATTACTTCTAGGTATTCCATGGATGGACTCCAGCCACAATAAACAAGTAGTAAGTAATGATTTCTCACAATTTTCGTGCAATTGTGGTGTTAACTCAATAGTAGAACTTCATCCAAAGGTCTTACAATGACTCTTTCGAATACTGAGAGACATAGTTTTGTCATTCTTATGTCAAACATTTCCCCGAACCGTTCCAACGGTTTTTTTTTTTAATAAAATGAAAATTCAATAAACAACTTTGAATATAAATAAAAAAAATACTAATTAATTAGACGTTAATTATTTCGCAACACTAACCTTCGACTTTTTTTCGCTTGTAATGAAATTTATTACATTTTTTACATCACACAAAAAAAATTCTTTGAATTTATATTTCAATTGAAACCCACATAGAATACTAACCTTTATTTTTACTGTAAAGGACAAGGAATGCCTGGAAAAAAAATCGTTGAACAAAAAGTTTTAATTAAAAGTAAACATTATTAAAAAATCATTATTTCCGGTTTTTCTACTTTTTTGTCTTTCCTATGTTATTTGTATTTGAGTTTCAATTGTATTGGCATTATAATAGTGTCAAATGCATTGAAATTTGTGTGAGCGAATTTTTCCAATTTACATAGATTTACATTCGACTGACAAAAAAAACATTTTAATGATCGAAATCCCTCTTGACTCTTTTTTTTGTTTTAAATTTTTCATAGAAAAAATTGTCAAACATAGTCGTGGATATCAAATGTTACAATGAAACAATAATTTCCTTGTTTCAATATTTGCTATTCAATATAAAAAAAAAAATATCAATGGACATGTACAATTCTAACAACCTACTAACTTACTTATCTGCAAAAATTCTGTAAAAATATACAATTCAATATAAAATAAAACAAAAAAAAACTCAAATAAAAACGAATTTTCCCGTGTTCGAATGATATAAATTTCAAATAAGGTTACAAATTCGATAACAGTATGGCCTAGAAGTTTATTATTTGTTTTAAAATTTTGTGTGTACGAGGGTGGAAATGTACATTTTCCACCTGACTTAATTTCTTACTGTATAAATAAATGTTAAAGTCAAACAGTGTGTTAAAACAACGATGAGACTGTACTAAAGGAAATTTAAAAGAAAATCAATAACTTGTAAAAGCATAAAAAAAATGCGAATATTTAATTTACAGGATACACCTTAAATTTAATTCATACATTGTTTGTACAAGTGACTTACAATTATTTTGAAGTATCTCAAATTAAAGTGTAAAGTGTATTAAATGGTATCGCGATTGACTTTATGGGTGTTCAGTTTGAAGTTAGAAGATAAAATTTGTGTAACAAAACAAAATTGAAGAAAATTAACCGTATTTTATCAAGCGTGAAAATATAAAACAAGTAAAAAATTGTGCAAAACGATTTATTCTTCATTTTTTTTTTCTCTCATTTCAAGTGGGTCACCGTTAAAAAACTCTGACACAGTATCATGATTTTTGGTTAAAAATTACTTGTTAAACAGCACCAAAGGCGTTCATTTTTGGGGTATTTCTGTTTCAAGTGGATGTTTATTTTTTTTATGGGTATATACAAAATGAAATGTAATAAAAACAGAATTTCGGCCGAATAAATTAAATAAACAGTTAAAATTTATTATAATGTTAAATAAATAGTAACCACTTCAAATGAAAAATAATAAATGTCGACTTTTTTTTAAATCCTAGATTAAATTGTGATTATTTTTCACTTCTTAATCGAAATAAAAAAAATTTTGCTTGAATTGAAATTGTTTAAAATTTATATAATTTTTTTTCATTTATTGTAACCAGAAAGTGAAAAATTAATTCAAGTCTTTAAATAGTAAAATTGAAATTTAATATCATTTAAATGAAACTGTAATGAAAAAAAAATTCAGATAATTTTCTTCTCATAGATAAGTAAATACACTCCTCCATAATTTAATTTCTCTTGGATATTCAAGTAAAGCGTGTTAAAATAACCATAAAAAATAATTACTTTTGAGGATTTGAATTAAATAAAAATAATAACCAAAAAAAATATTCATCAAATACAACGAAAAGAGAGAAGTCGACAATCATCGACTTGTATTTACATTTTCTGTCATTTTTATTTGCATAAACTTTTACAATTTTGTTTTTAACTGAAATTCATGTATGACTGGAAAAGATGAAAAAAAATGTTAAACCTTGGTTTTTTTTCAATGTAAAATACAAATTTAGGACAAATGCAAGTGATTTTACTTGCATTTCTATGGTGACAGACAGTAATTCATTATTGCTGAATTTTTTTTATTATATCTGTAGATCAAAAGTGAAATGTGTCATTTATTTAATGGATTAAAAAGATACCAAATTTAATTTATTATATTTTATGCCTCCAGTCGATGATCAATTTGTGATGAAAGGAAAACACTCAATCCAAAACCAATGGTGCAAAAGTGAGTAGAGGCCTTTTTATAATTTACAAAAAATATTTTTATGCCAAGCGGGTAAAACCTTTTTAGAATTTGAAAAATAGTTTTCATGCCAATCGGGAGAGGCCTTTTTACAATTTAAAAACATATTTTTAATGTCAAGTAGGTTGAGACCTTTTTATAATTTACAAAAATATTTTTTATGCAAAGCGGGTAGAGGCCTTTTTATAATTTACAAAAATATTTTTTATGCAAAGCGGGTAGAGGCCTTTTTATAATTTAAAAATATATTTTTTATGGAAAGTGAGTAGACGCCTTTCTACAAAAATAATTTTTATGCCAAGTGGGTAGAGGCTTTTTTATAATTTACAAAAATATTTTTTATGCCAAGCGGGTAGAGGCCTTTTTATAATTTAAAAATACATTTTTTATTTAAAGTGAGTAGACGCCTTTCTATAATTTGAAAAATAATTTTTATGCAAAGCGGGTAGAGGCCTTTTTATAATTTAAAAATACATTTTTTATGGAAAGTGAGTAGACGCCTTTCTATAATTTGAAAAATCCTTTTTATGCCAAGTGGGTAGAGTTTTTTGTCAAAAAATATTTTTTAGGCCAGAAGCCTTTTTATTATTTGAAAAAAAATTATGGCAAGTCAAATCAGAGAGACAAAACCTTTTTATTATTCAATTCATCAAAAAAAATTTTTTTTTTGTTTTCTCATAATTTTATTTTTAATATCTTCATCAATATAATTAATCTATAATTTTTCACTAATATAATTTTCTTGATTTTAAATCTCATATATTCTGATATTAATTAATTAGAATCTCATTAATTTTATCTTAATAATAAATAATTAATACCTATTAATTGCTAATATATTTTTAATTTCTTTTTTTTATTTAAATCAACATTTTTTTATTTTTACCTAAATTTTATCATCGATTCATTGATTTATATGAACAAATTTTTACAATCATGTGATATTTTTTCTTTCTTTTATTTATATGTAGATTTTAACGTAAGGCATGCTTTTCTTATACATTTGATCAATTTAAAAATTTATTTTTTTTTCATTATTACGTACACAGTTTCATTAATTATTTACACATTTCATTTTAAATTATTTATTGATTATTATTTTTTTTTGTACAAAAGAAAATAATAATTGATTTAATTAAAACCATTTTTATTTTATTTTCATAATTAACTAAATTGATTGTTTTTTTTTAACCTGAAACAATGATTATGATGTTTGATTATTATTTTTTTATCACCATTGTCTCAATTACAATAACAAAAGGTAATTATTTTAATAATGATGTTAATAATTTAATGATTTTGATAATTATGTATAAAAATTTAAAATATTACACATTCTTTTCAACAATTATTATCGTATTATCTTCACTTAAAATAATTTTATATTGTTTTAATTGAATGATGTAATTTTTATGCCCAAAAATTGATAATGATATGGATAATTTGGGGTCTGTTTTTTGTATATAAATATAATGAAAACATAATAATTTATTAATGTGATGCAATATGGATCAATTGAACCGCAACATCACTATCAAATATAGATTTTAAACATATATATAAAATAATTGCTTATGTAATTCATATTTTTATTTATTAACATATTAATGATGCGCATAATTTATAAACTAATTATTTGTGTAAAATTTAAATTCATTATTTTATGAAGATATGTGTGTGGTTGTTTGGTATTCAAATTCATATGTGTATTGATAAAATTTAATGTTTTTTTTTTGAAAATAATGGAAAATCCTGTCAAATAAATGAATGATTGGATAATTATAAAATTTCAAATAGTTGTTCATGTAATGAGCATGTAATGATAAAAATAATTATAATTATAGTAATATGATAACAAAATTACATTTATATGTAATTTATTTTATAAATAACTGTAATATAAAACTTGTAATTGCTTGAAAACATTGAATTGAAATTGAAAATTGTTATTAGAATGCGTGTTTTAGATGTGAATTAATATGAGAGAACATCATAAGAGTTTTCGGTATTCCGAGTATTAATGGGAATTTTTCAAGATTTATATTCGAAGTAAAGTTTTTCCTATTAAAAATTTTCAAAATCAAAGTTCGAACAGAAATGATGGAGCTGTGCAATAAGTCTCTTGTAAAAATATTGAAATGTTTAAACACTTCCGATAGGAAACGTAAAATACAGTAAAAATTCCAATCAAGGATATGAAATTTTAAAATATCTGTCTCTTGCTGAGAATAAATATTCTCAATAAGGACATCCCCTATATGTTAACAAAACAATAAAATTGCATCCGACTTTTTAACTAATGCGATAAATTTAAACAAAAAACAAAAAAATCGAATTTAAATACACATAAATTAAAATAACTCCAATTTGAATTGTTTTTTCGGTGAAGAGTAAATTATTTCTACCGAAATAAATCTAAAAATGGATACAAATGAAAATTTTTTAATATCTGGATAATGGAATGAGTTGTCTTCCTTCATAATCGTAAATTCGTAGAATAATTTTTAAGAGTGAATACCAGAATTCGACATTATGTAAGGAATATGCGAGGTTACAGGAATTCGAACAATTTAATGACTAAGAATGTCGAGAAACCCTTGATGAACTAACAAAAAGTGATATTAATGATATTATCATGAAAAAAATTATGATACATCGTTTGGGTTAAATTCAGAGCATGGAGATTCAAGGAATGAGTCGTGGGAAGTCATTCATGGGCCTTTGAAATTCATTATTGTCATAGTTATAGACGAAAAAGAATATAGTTCCATAAAAAGCTCATTAGAGCATTTAATTGATTTTTTTTACAAATTAGTGACGCAGAAATGGAAAAATTATTGTCAAATGAAAATTATTAAAATTTCCCGTGAAATAAATAATGTTTTGTTACAAATTATTCCTAAAATATGAAAGTAAAATAATTTGAACATTATAACAGACAATTTTAAAATGTCCTTATTGAGAATATGTCCTTGTTGAGTAGTTATCGCTGATTAGAATTTTTACTGTACCACACAGTTTCTTGGCTAATTAACTCACACAAACACGGCAAACCTAAAACTTTCCACAGCACGGAAAAACGGCAACAGTACGGCTAGATTTTTAAATTTTTTTTTCAAAAGACTCAAAAAATTCAAAAAACACTTTCAAAACACTCAAATTTTTTTAAAAAACTTAAAATTTTCAAAAAACTTAAAATTTTCAAAAAAACTCTTAATTTTCAAGTTTTTTTTACTTTTCTTGACTTTTTCGAACTTTTTGAATATTTTAAGTTTTTTGAATTTTTTGATTCTTTTGAAAATTTTGAGTTTTTTGAAATTTTTAACTTTCTTGAAATTTTTGACTTTTTTGAAAATTTTGATTTTTTTGACTTTATTTAAAATGTTGGGAGAGATACTTGAAAAAAATTTTAAAAATGTTGCCGTACAATTGCCGTAGTACGACAAAAAGTTACCGTGCACGGCAAAAAATACGGCAACAATACGGCAAGTTTTGCATTTGCCGTGAAGGGTGTTTTTTTGAGTTCTTACAATGCTACTGTTGTGTTAAATTTTTATTTTTCATGCGTATTTTTAGCACGTTTATTTTTCGCGCAATCTTTCAAAATTATGAAAAAACCGTAAAACGTATTTTTTAAATATTAAAACATTTCCTTTCACGACTTCCCGTCGTTTTCACTAATAAATTTTTTTCTGATATTTTAATCTGTTAAAAAATTATCGGGAAAATCAGAAAATGTATAAATAGATCGGAAAACTGCAAAAAAAATCAATAAAAACTTAGAAAATCGGAGAATGCCAACTTTAAGCAAAAAGTGTTGTTCCTATATTTAAGTGAAAATTGCTGAAGCAGTTCCAGGAAGGTCTAAAAATGAGAGGTGAATTCAAATATCGACATGCCTAGAAAAACATTATCCGGAAAAAAGACGTGGAATGCAATAAATAGCAAATTTTTCAATTTTTTAAGCTGTATCTCATTTTTTCAGAAAATATTTTCTAGAAAAGTCGACATTTTTCCACCTCTCATCTTCACCGTCCTGAACCTGCTCTAGCAATTTTCACTCAAATATAGTGGAAAACAACTTTTTTCGACAATTTTCCGATTTTTACCAATTTTTCACTGGCCCAAAAATATTAATGTATTATTTTATGTATGTATTCAGATTCAAACAAAATAAAAATAATTGAACAGTAAAAAAAAAAGATTTCCCGTCACACATTGTCATTCAAAAAGATTGATTTATTTATTTACACATATTTTTTTGTTTTGCTACAATTTTTTTTTAACATCCCATTATTGTTATTCACCACCACACATTTACACTATAAATTATCTTCATTTTATTGCAATAAAATGTTACACAGCTTACATTTTTGTCATTATTATTATTTTTATTATTACTTTTACAAATATATTTACATTTTATTATTCTACCATATTTTCAATAATATTTGTATATTATTTTGCCTGTATCGTTTATTTTATTCATTTTAAATGTATATTGAAATATTTGTACAAAAAATTTTGTTTAAAAGCTATCCCACACTAATAATTTACATGAAGTGCGTCCTTTTTATGTATTCATTTATTTACCTTTTCTATCATCATCATATTTTTTATATGGAATTACATTTTATTATTCATATTTTTTTTTTATTCATTTTATTAATATTAATATTACAAAATAATGAGAAGTTTTTTCTTTTTTCAATCCTTTTATATGACCTATTCTTAGTAAAAAGTCATATCAAAAAAAAATTTTTAGAAATCATATAATTTAGCCTTTTTATCCGAAAGGAAACCAAGAAAAATGAATTTTCTTCTTTGGTCATAACTCTCTAACTCCACTCTTTGACCCCACAGGAGCCATTGAATGTTCAAAAAATGCCCAAAAAGGCCAAACTAAAGATATAGGTCTAACCCACTTCTACTATGGCTAGGAAAAACACTAATATATGAAAACGGAAGAAAATTTTCCAACTTAAATGTATCTTCTTAGATTTTCCCACTTTAGAGTAAAATATAGAACAAAATTTGGATTTTGTCGATCAATCATTTTTTTTAACAATTTTTGACCAAAAATGATGTATAACTCCACAAAATTCGCGGGAGATCATTCGGGACCTTGTCCATTTTTTTTATATTTGGATGTTCTTTGATTGTCAAAACAGAAAATACTATAAAATTTTCAACTTCCCTGCAGAACAACCTTTTAGGGCGGTTTTCAGGCACAATTTCCCAAGCTTCATAGCTACCTTATTTTGAATGCTAGAAGAAAAAATAAATACTTAAATCGCAATAGCTCAATGTGATCTACAAGTTCTGGAACAAAATTTGTGAAAAATGATGATCTCCCGCGAATTTTGTGGACTTATACATCATTTTTGGTCAATAATTGTTTAAAAAAAATGATTGATCGACAAAATCCAAATTTTCAGAGATATTTTACTCTAAAGTGAAAAAAACTAAGAAAAGATACATTAAAGTTGGAAAATTCTCTTCCGTTTTCATATATTAGTGTTTTCCCTAGGCCTAGTGGAAGTGGGTTAGACCTATATCTTTAGTTTGGCCTTTTTGGGCACTTTTTTAACATTCAATGGCTCCTGTGGGGTCAAAGAGTGGAGTTAGAGAGTTATGACCAAAGAAGAAAATTCATTTTTCTTGGTTTCCTTTCGGATGAAAAAGCTAAATTAGATGATTTCTAACTTTTTTTTTTTGATATGACTTTTTACTAAGAATAGGTCATATAGAAATTTTTTATACAAAATAATTTATTTAATTTAAATTTTAAAACATTTTTTTTTGTAATAAAATACAAATATTCACAGATCATTTTACGGTAAAGTGATAGGAAAATAATGAAAATGGATTTAATGATATTAAACTAGTATTACAAGGTATGCAGTTTAAAGATATTGTAAATAAAATGAATAACATTGATAAAAAATTTAAATTATTTTTGATATTACTTAATCTGGATGCACTACTTCGAACTATTTTTGTCAATTATGCAGCAAACGTGGATGGAAATAAAAACAAAATGCATGAAAAAGAAAAAAATTTCATGAATAAAACAGATTTTAATGATAATAATCCGAAAGTCGTTGTTATTATTATGATCATCGTCGTGTTTTCTTTTTTGAATGACAGAGGAGTGGGAGGATGAAAAAGTTTGTCATATTTTTTTACACTGTAAATTGAAAACGCCCCGCATCATATACATAGACTAAAAGAGTACCCATAATTTTTTGTCATAGTCATTTTTATCGCATTTTTGGTCGTGCTGTTACTCCAATATGGCCGTCAGAGCTAATATAACCACCGGAACTTATATAGAGACCAGAACCAATATGATCGGAGGTCGCAAAAAAGCACGGATCGCGAAAAACCACAAAATACGAAAAAAACGCGGTTTGCAAAAAAATGAAAATAGCGAAAGCAAACGCCCCATAAATCACCCCGCATGCGGAGCTATCGCCAAGCACTACAGGGCGTTTTTAAATTAGAGTGAAATGCGTTAAAAATTCAAACATCATCAAACATTTTGTAAGCGTCAATCAAAGATCTTTGTCTCCATACCAAGTCAATTTGTACTGCGGAGCGTTTTCAACTTAGAGTGTAGGAAGAAAAACTCAAACGATAATCATAATAATAATTTTTTTTTTCTAAAGACCAAAGATTACATTTCATAAATAAACTCACCTAAAAGCATTGCTTCTCGCATATCCATTAGTTCTGGTCGTCTCTGAACGACACTCTCCCTCCCAACTTGCCACAGTACAGGTGATAAGTCACCCACACATTTAACGTGCATTGTCCCCCGATTAAAGTGTTTTGGTTCAACTGTCAAACTAAGTCCAAGTGCTGTCGTAATTAGACCATGACTGTGAGTTATCGGAGGATATTCTATCAAATATTCTGGGTTAGTGACCTAAAATAAAAGAAAAAATATATTTTATTAATAAAAAAAATTCTATGTTACATTAAAGGAATGTGAAAAATAACAAAATAATAATGAAGACTGGACATAATAATAATGTTCCTTGTCTGGAATTTTGTGCACAAAAATATAATAATAGAATAGAATAAATCTCTAGATGTTACAAAAATTTATATAAATATACAAAAAGTTTTGAATTTGGAACAAAATATTTTCATTAGTCTGAAAAGTTATGTCCGAAGAATGTTATCAACTTTATTATTATAACGATGATGATGAAAAAATATCTAAAATATAAATACAATAAACTTGATTCAAGTTTTCATTGTTTTGGTTATGGGTCTTTTAATATTTAGAGAAAAAAAAGAAAAAAAAAATAAACTTTTCCATCAAAATATAAGCAGATGTAAATATTTGATGAAGATCAAATATTAAAAAAAAAAATATTTTAAAGAAACTTTCTTCTATGTATTCTTAGCTGAAATTTATTATGCGAAGTTTTGTATAGAAAAGTTGAGAAAAAATTTAAATTTCCTGCAATATTGGACATAAGCTTTAAGCATAAGGAAATGGTTACACCAGAAATTTAATCAAAAACTATTAGGTTTTAATATTTTTCAAAAAATATGAATTGAAAAATTTTGAATAAAGTGCCCACTCAGATTTCGTTAAAAAAATTTTAATGTACATCGCATACTTTGAAGCGCTTTTCTGTCGATTTAGTAAAAATTGCGTGTATTGCCCGTTCGTCTGTGTCAATTTCAAGTAGCCGATCTTTCAAAAATGACGGAATATTGTTAAAGGCTGAAGAACCCAAAGTGGTAAAAAAACAGTAGCGGATTACGAACGACGCCGTACATTGGAAAAAAACCGCGTATCGTGTAAAAACAGTCGCCCATGGCCAAAGAAAATAGTCAATTACGAAAAAAAGTAGCCAATAAAGAAAAAAGTGGCGAGGAACAAAAAAAATGGGAAATTCTAACCACTAAAATTCTAACAAAAAAAAAATATTTGAAAAAATGAACATTTTGGGCTTTTGACCATTTTCAGGCTCTGGAGCCT